>CACRXK020001512.1:0-53383 GCA_902702795.2 Paramuricea clavata
CTGTCTTTTTTTTTATTCCGAAGTTATTTATCAACATGGAATCTTATCCTCATCTGGTAAGTAGTCAAATACCACATATTATATATTTAAATACCAAATTTGTGCAAATATATGTCCCACATATTTTATAATACACGAGTTTGCCAGTTCGGCAAATATTTACTATACTATCTATAGTTAATATTGCCGTATCTTCGGCGTAGAGTTTACATGGAATGCACTCTGGAATTTTTTTATTAATATATTACACTGCATAAAATATTGGATATTTTCGAGGATATTTTAAGCCATTTATCAACATAGTTCACAAAAAGATTTATACAGATTAAAAACAATCCTTCTGTGACTTCTGTAATATTTTAAACAATGAAAACATTCTCAGGAGATATTGAATTAAATCCTGGTCCTGTATTTCTGTATATTGACTCCATAACTCTGTTCAAAACAACAGTCCAACTATAAAGCTGTCATCAAATGTAGTGTTAAAGCAAAGGTTGAAGATGTTATCAGTTAAAATACTTATACATTTTGGTTTTACACATTAGAGTTAATTAAACAAAATTGTTTACAAACATTTTCAAATAAAAGAATCCTCACTCTCCCGAGCCTCATTACATTGTCATTTTGCTTTCTAACATAAATATTTTTCTTTAGAGATTAATACAAGAATGAAGAATAAATGTACTGGATATTGGCTGGATAATTTTGTCAGAACAACAAACTTGCAAGACAATCTTACCTAAATTCATTAGTATGGAAAATAATTTAACAGCTACAATGAGTAATCATATATTATATGGTGGATTTGATCAATGGCACACAATGTACAAAACTAAACTTGTGATACCTTCTACTTAAAATGACAATCTCCCACAACACGATTGTTTTTGTGTGAATGTGCTGTACGTGTTAAACCGAACAGTGTGGTATATATATCATTAACTGTGCACAGAACTGGAATTTAATTATATACTTCACTCATGACCTTCAAAACATTCTCAATTATTCAGTGGTCTTCGACATGTTCACCAAATATTTTGTGTATGTTACTCAACAGTTAACATTGGCAAGTGTAAACAACAAGTGACATAACTTTTGCTTCATATGATTACAATAAAATTTTGAAAATTTGATGAGTATGGATTGAATTGACAGGTGACAATTTACTAAATAGCCGGCTGTATAGACACTTTGAATATTGTTTGCATGAAATTTTTATTTCCTGACTGCATAATTATCTGTTACAATCATGATCACATTATAAAGTTAGTTAAATTTTCTCGGTGTGGGGGTGGGTAGCACTTGCCCTGCTGCACTCCCCGCTGTGTACAGCCCTGTTTTAAATCTTATCTGCCATTATAATAAGTGATGAAATATTTCAATTGTCCCATGCATCTTCATTATTCAGTTTCTTTCAAGAAAATACAAAATGTGAATTTCGCAAGTTTTTTCGCAGATACATGTACGCGTCGCGTACCTATTTTTAACCGATAGAACACGGCCGCTCATGTTGTAAATAGTACATATATATATATATATATATATATATATATATTAATACAAGAATGAAGAATAAATGTACTGGATATTGGCTGGATAATTTTGTCAGAACAACAAACTTGCAAGACTATCTTACCTAAATTCATTAGTATGGAAAATAATTTAACAGCTACAATGAGTAATCATATATTATATGGTGGATTTGATCAATGGCACACAATGTACAAATATATTTATACCGGTCCCACCGAAACGGTTCGGTCACAAAGTGTCCGTTATATATGGTTGTTCCCAACTGTACTTTCCTTACCTGATCTTCTGAATACCGTTTCGTAAACACGTCTTATTGATATGTTTATTAAAGTTGAATTCCAGTTTCACCCGAGTGGAATATGTAACCACAGCTACTCGAGTCTTGGCGGGAAGTATTGGGAAAAATTCAATCAACTTTTGAACAAATTTTTTCTCCAAGTCGAAATTACTTGGGCGAATGCTTCCCGATTTATCCAAGACAAATACTATGTCCAATTTTGACGAGCCTAGTTAATTTTAAAAAAAATTGGACGGATTAAAGTGTCGTGCTGCCAGAGTGAGAAAGCGAGGGGGGTAAAGGGCCATGTTCCTCATCGTGTCTGTAGTCAGGTTAAGGTATTTATGTATTTTCTCAGTTATCGGTCAAAAGTATGCATATGGGCGATTTAAGTGGTCAGTTAACATCTTCAAATCATTCTCATTACCTGTAGGACGTGATTTTTGGAACGTTTTCCGTGCTGTAAGGAAAGTTCTTTTGGATAATTCGGTCTTGCTTGTGTCTGCAAAACAAAAAATTGGACATCAAAAAGCGATCTTGTCCGCACATCATTTTTTCTCTCCAAGCGTGGTTCAATTCAGTCTTGCCAATATTCAGTTGTCTGATTATAATTATTTTCCTCAAGTCACATACGAGGAAAGTGACTCTATGAAGAGAATGGCAGAACGGAGGGGCGGGGGTGATGGGAGTACTCGAGTATTGACCACGTTTTACAAGAAATAGTAAAATATAATAAATACATAGTAACATGTGCAGTAACATGTACATTTAAAGTTTGTTTATTTTATATCTCACACTGTTTCTTCTATAATAATTATCACGATTTACTGTTACAACGAAATAAGCACTACTCTGTTACACCAGGGCGTACCCAAAGGGGGATTTGGGTGTGTACCCCCCCCCCCTCCTCCAGAAAAATTCAATCAAATTTTGAACAAATTTTTTCTTCAAGGCGACATTGCTTGGGCCAATGCTTCCCGATCTATCAATGACAAATACTATGTCCAATTTTGACGAGCCTATAGTTAATTTAAAAAAGATTGAACGGATTAAGAGAGCTTGCGTGTAAGAATCACAAAATGTGTGGCAGATATGAAAAACTGAAAATTCTTCAATTTCCCTAGATTTTGTATATATTGTAAACATACCTAACCTCACACATTTACTGAAGTTTCAGCCATGAAACAAAAAATGAAGAAAAATTAGAGCACTTCCAAAATCGAACCAAAAATGATGCGAAATGTCCAAGAAATTTCGCTATAAAAAGCAGTCAACATCATGTGCTGTGCTGAGCAGCAATTATAAGTTTTTGCTCTGCTGTTACAATATATGTTTTTAGACTATATGGAACTTTCTCGTGATATCTTTTCTCCATAAATCGAAACTTATTGACTTGGTTATTGTAGATCAAATATCGTTGATTTCCGGGTTTTCCAAACTAGCCAAAGTACGTCGTGTGGATCACCTATTTAAATATGGTCCTATTTCTTTATAAATGTACATATGCATAATTTGTTAGGGCTAGGATTTAGTCATTCGACGACGATTTCAAATGTTGGGGATTCTTTTGTGTCTTGGCAAAATTTGCAGTTAAACATGTACCATATTAGCATAATGGGCAATTGCAGCTATAGACTAAATTTTGATTTGGACGAGAAAAACAAAATCCATCAGCACAGCTAGAAAGAGCATGGTAAAATTAGTAAAATTACAAAGTTTCGTTGCAAAATGTTGTAAAATGAGGAAAATATAGCCCTGCAAAATTTGCAAAGTTTGTATTAATTTGTGAGTGCGCACGGGAATTTGCACCACTTTCCGCCCAAGCAAATGTGGTGTACAAAATTTGCAAATTTCGTAGGGTATTATTTTCTTCATTTTACAACATTTCGTGGCCAAACTTTTCAATTTTAATAATTTTAACATGCTCTTTCCAGATGGATTTTGTTCTTCTTGCCTAGATCAAAATTTAGTCTATCTGATCTGTTATAGCTGGAATGGACATTTGCATTGTAGACTAAATTTTTATCTAGAAAAAAAATTCATCACAGCTTGAAAGAGCGTCACAAAATTAGTAATATTCCAAAGTTTCGTTGCGAAATGTTGTAAATTGTGGATCACATAGCTTTGCGAAGTTTGCAATTTTGAGTCATTTTAGATTACAAAACGGGAAATTGGTGCCCCAACACCCGATTTGGACTGTCAATTTCCCGTGCGTAATACAAAATGACTGAAAAACGGCAAACTTCCCATGGCTATATTATCCGCATTTTACAACAAATTGCAACGAAACTTTGGAATATTAATGCAAATGGTCCGTTGCCCGTTGAGTAGTTCGTATTAACTGGAGCGTAACACTGTGAATATTATTTCTTAAATTTTATTTCAAAACGATTCTGTATTTGCTGCAGTCGTCACTCCAGAGAACACACGCCTCACTTCTTAAATATTGGTCATGCATTTTTAAATTAACTCAAATTTACATCATGGAAAACACAATCATGCAGATATGCAAATACTATACAAATATAAATAAAAACGTTGTCGTTGAATGGAAAATCAGCTGAAAAAGAATACAAGATGGTAAGCGTGATCTTCTCTAGAATGCCTGCAACAAATTATGTCGTGGTCTAGTACGTAGAGAAAAAGTAGTTCCTAGATTGTTTACTACGCGTAAGATAAAATAATAATTGATTTGTGACATTTGTAACCTACGCTGTTATAAACCCGGAAGTAACTTTCTCAACAAAATTGTAAATAAACGCACGCCGTGAAACAGGGTGGACTTTTGTCTACGCATGCGCGAGAAACGTAATCGTGGAGTGCACGTGAGCGCGGGTTAACCGCATGACTAAATTATGGAAACAAACATCAAATTTGCCAAAACTACTCGTGTTGTGACGTCGTTTTCTTGTTTGTTTAGTGTTTCTACGCTCACAATTTAGGCATTTCCAACCTAGAAGTGTTTGCTTTGGAATAAGAACGCAAAAGTAGAAATAAAAACTTTGTTGCAGCAGTTTAATTTCGCAGTGCAAATATACCTGTTTTTAATATGTATATCCTTTTCGAAGTGAGATATACAAGTGCAAATTGACCTTCTGTAAACTCGTACTTGCTCTATTTTTAACTCAATAAAAACTACTTTTATCCATGGAGAAACTATTGGACTCTAAAGATAAGCTTGAATTTTTGTGGTGATATAGGCTAATTTTTTTGCAAACAGTTATTTAGTACTCGGTAGTGTAGTTGTTGTTTATGAACAAAAGTCTAAATTGAATTCAACATCCGTCAACAAAAAGGAATCGCGCTTATTACTACTCTGTAGACGATAGACAATTAATATAATTCACTAACAACCCATTCTACAATATAAACTAGAAATCGGGCAACAATTGTCACGAAATACTACAATGAAAATAGGGTCTCTGGACTACCAATTTCACCGAACGGTCAAGTTTCTCTGCAAAGATCGCCCCCTTGCCCAATTTTCCTCGAGTAGATCATCGTGTTTTTAAGTCAAGGATTATGTATACTTTAACATAAAATAATAAAAAAAGTGGTGATAAAGGGTAGATTTTGAATAAAATACAAATATCTGTATACAAGATCTGAGCGTTATTATGAAGCACTCGATACTTTCTCCAACAACATAGTGCGTTTATATTTTTACAAAATTAAAAATATTCACACATTAAAGATATGAAAATGTAGCTTGCATTACAAAGAAATGTTGGCTTACCTAAGTTATACCTTACACGTCGATTAAAGTCATTAAAGCCCTTTCAAAGACGCGTGCCACATTAAACTACAGGTCACATGGCGGTAGAGAACTCGACGGAGTATTCACGATATTTCATAGCCAGTTCAAACGCCACTGTGTACTGTTCCCGTGAATTATGATGCCCAACACATCGGGTAACACAATTTACCACTTTGTTCGGCTGTTCCAAGTACACTTTTAAGATACAAGGTCCGATCATATAATGTTCTTCGAACCATCTGCTCAAAACAGTACAACATAAATATCGCCACTCATTTTATTCGTGTGAAAATATAAGTTTTCCTTTCAATTGCTTTGCTTTAAAAACAGTCATTAGGTTGTTGGAGAGTTAGGGAAAGTACATTTATTATGCCGAGGGGGGGGGATGAAGATGTTAAGGGGGGCTCCGAAATATTTTCTGGCATTAAAGGGGGGGCTCTGAAAGTTCTTGATATACTTAAGGGGGGGGGCTCTAAACTTTTCAAAGGTTTGACCCCAGCAAATTAAAGTTAAAATTTTTACATCAGTTTCAGGTAAAATTTGCGTAATAAAGTAATTATTTTTGTCAAATGATAACCATTTTTGTAAAATACAGTCAATTTACATGCAATTTGTTTGCGAAATTTGCTTTAGAAAACGCTAGAAATTCAGTCCTAGAGCTTCGAAAATGTAAAAATTTTCTGGGCGCCCTTTTCTCCCAAAACTTAGTATAAGAGTGCCAATCAATCACAAAAAGCTTTAATTTATTATAATTATTACACGTATAATCCTCTGACACCCCCCCCCCACCCCAAACGTCAGATGCTGTGCTACGTCTCTGATGGTTGTATTCGAAACCGATTTCAGTTTTAAGATATCCTTAGTCTGCTCTGTAAATGGTACATGAAATCACCTATAGCTTATTTTAAATTTTCTTGCGCCAGGTTTGTGAAGTAATTTACGCGCCAAAAAGCAAAAAAGCATATACAATTTGCAAGAATGATATGTTCTATGTTTATGGGATATTTCGTACAAACGGGATGGAAATTAAAGAAACTGAAGCATACTGGCACTTTTGCATGCATTGTTGACAGGCATGCAAAGACATTTGCAACAGATGCCGGGAGATACGTTGGGTGGGGGTAACATATACTGTAAGGTTCCAGCACATTACCCTGATCCAGGAAATCCTGGCCACTACATGAACGTGTTCAAGACTCCGAATACGCTGAATGATGGACAACAACAACCTGTTGATAATTCCACCCCTCGAGCTAATTTAAAATGTTTTAAAGACGGTGCCATTTCATCTGGCGCTAGTGAGATGAAAGAAGCAGCAGATCGGTAGTTTTGTTGAGGAGAAGCACTTGAGTATATCAGACATCTTCAGGAACTGCAAATTGTATCTATGATAAGAGAGAATTCCGGATTGTACTCCTTCGATTCCGATTTCTAGAGGGGGGGGGGCATTGAAAATTTTTAAAACTTGGAGGGGGGCATCGAAATTTACCGATAACCTCAACAGGGGTCCTGCAAAAATATGAGCTTTTTTCAAGACATCTTCATCCCCCGCCCTCGGTGTAATAAATGTACTTTCCCTTAGTATAAAACTTACAACAAAAATTACGCCATTGCTTTAAAAAACCAGTGAATCACAATGCTGTAAACTTCAACATCGTTAGAAATTGTAAGAAAAACATCGAAAAGCAAAATTCGAGGGAAAAAGCTCACGAGCCCGCACTATTTTAATGCAGCGTTGACAAAAGTCGACCCTGTTACGCAGTGAGACAATTGTTCACTGTATTTTAATATTGCAACTGAAACTCTCTGATTATGTTACATTGGTTTGTTACAGTTCTTGAAGCATAAAGGAAAGTCCTTTGTATTTTTCGGGAGTTAGGTAATATCGAGTTGGATTCGAGTTAAACTTCGAGTTAAACTTCGAGTTGGATATTTTTCTTTATTTTCGGGAAAATGACAATTGTATTTCACCCAACCTTTTTGGCTGCGGAGCGAGCGAGCCTGAAGCAAAATTACACATATGGGGGGATACCTTAAACCATTGTTTGCCCACATTGTGATCGTGCACGATCGGAAATACTCAGTAACTCCTTTTTATCGGTTGTGCTTGCACAACACCTTGTGGTAATTTTGAGTTACAGATTATAGTTACAGATTTGCACAGCACACTCCCTATATCAGATTTTTTCACTGACTGGTTATATTAGGCCCGGAACTGGCGTGATAAGCAGACCGTCGAGGTAAACTGTGAGCGTAAAGATGGCGCTTTAAGCAGCCGCTATTAGTCCATACCTCATTAATGATCTCCCCCCTGACCTGACATGGTTTCCGCACAATTTCTAAATGTTATAATAAATCTTTTTACAGAGATACCTTTTTCATATGCACTTCATTGTTTGTATCCTTAATTCGAAACAAAAGCACTCGTACCCTAATTTATTATATAGACTATATAGTAGACAGTGCCGGGCACCAAAAAATACACAGTGAGATATTTTCCATAACTAGATCTCCACTAATGAAGATATCGATTAAGTATTCATTTTCTTTGTTATTTTTACTAACGACTATATAATAAAAAGAACGTTAATTACATGCTGACTTGAAGTTTCATATCTTAAATTTATTTTACCTTCTCGTGGTGAAAACTGAAAACAATACTGTTTTACTCACTCAAACGTAAAATTTCTTTCTTCGCACCGCCGTTTGTCTGCGATAGCAGACTGACTCAGCCGCCAGCCTCCCGGTCCCCTCTCCCCGGCCCCCTCTCCCCGGCCCCCCTCTTCCACTCTAGCCGCGGAGAAACAGCAGACTAATCTCAGAGGCAGTGCTTTTCTCGTACCCAGAGCCCTTCTTACGCGCGGTCAACGGAGCGCGACGAGGGGCTCTGGCCAAATCCATATCAAACTGGCATCTGATTGGCTACAACGAAGGTTATTGTTCTAATACAGGATATATTCTATTACCATGTTTTGATGGTATCCGGTTATGGATTTGGCCAGAGCCCTCGTCGCATCGTGCGTACGAAGGGCTCTTGGTACGAGAATGAAGTTAACATCTTCAAATAATTCTCATTACCTGGATGTGATTTTTGGAACGATTTCCATGCTCTAAAGAAAGTTGGTTTGGATAATCCGGTCTTGCCTGTGTCTGCAAAACAAAAAATTGGACATCGAGAAGCGATCTTGTCGGCACATCATTTTTTCTCTCCAACCGTGGTTCAATTCAGTCTTGCAATATTCAGTTGTCTGATTATAATTATTTTGCTCAAGTCACATACGAGGCAAGTGACTCTATGAAGAGAATGGCAGAGCGGAGGGCGGGGGTGATGGGAGTACTCGAGTACTGACCACGTTTTACGAGAAATAGTAAAAACTAATACATACACAGTAACATGTGCAGTAAGTCGCCAAAGCCCCCACTAGAGGTTCATCAATCCTTGACCTCATCATTAGCAACTTATCGAAGTATTATCAAACCCCACAACTCCTACCACCACTTAGACCATTCGACCATAATATCGTACTATCGGCCCCCTCTTCAAATCATTCTAGCCATTGTACTGAACCTAAAGACATCAAGTATACGATGGGTCGGTTTCCTCAATCTAGCATAGGTGCCTTTGGAAGGTGGACCTCAACGCGTAAATGGTTCGAGGAAGCAGCTCCTAACGCCACGGTGGATGATCTAGCATCTTCCTTCACATCACAACTGGCCCGGGCAATCGATCGTTTTTTCCCTCCTAGAACAATGAAACAACATATCACCGACAAACCTTGGATAACACCAGAAATCAAGAACCTTATAAAAGACCGCCAGAAAGCCTTCCACAGTAACAATACCCCCCTTTGGCGATTACTGAAAAATAAAGTACAACTTGAAATAACGAAAAAGAAAAAGTCATTTTACAGAAATAAAGTCAACCACTTAAAGTCTAGCGACACCCGTAAATGGTAGAAAATGGTAAACAAAATGTCGGGAAAACCTGAGAAAATTAGAGCTTTTTCCCTGGAGCGCGACGGTATAATTTTGAACGGTGAAAGTCTCGCATCCGCCCTCAACGAATTCTATGTGTCCGTAAATTCAGATATCCCACCCCTCGACAATAACTCCCTGCCGGTGTTACTACCCTCAAGAAACGACATCCCTGTTATTCAACCCTATGAAGTTTGTAACAAACTCTGTGCGCTTCAAACCCACAAAGCAACAGGTCCCGACAAAATCCCGAACCGAATTCTGAAAGAGTTTGCTTTTATTCTAGCAGAACCAATCGCTATCATTTTTAACAAATCACTCTCTTCTAGTGCCGTTCCAAAAATCTGGAAAGAAGCAAACGTCATCCCAATCCCAAAGATCAATCAACCAGAGAGCGAAAGCGACACTAGGGCTATATCCCTTACCCCAGGCCTATCCAAAGTCCTGGAAGACTTCGTGGTCAGACGGATGTTGGATGACCTAAATGGGAGGATTGACCCTTGTCAATTCGAATGCCTAAAAGGTCTATCGACTACTTACTGTCTCCTTGACATGATCCATACTTGCTTATCCCACCTTGATTCACAGAATAAACATATTCGCATCTGCTTTTTGGACTTCTCGAAAGCCTTTGATCGAATCGGCAAACTGATCAACCTGGGTGTTAGAAGATCTCTTATTCCATGGATAATTAATTTCCTAACGAACCGAAGACAACGAGTAAAGATTGGTAGATCACTTTCTAATTGGCTCCCCGTGACAGCTGGGTTCCCCCAAGGAACAAAACTAGGCCCTATTTTATTCCTTGTCATGGTTAATGATTTGAAGATAAGCTCGCTTGATACAAAAATGTGAAAGTTTGTAGATGATAGCACGGTTTCCGAACACCTTACTGGGAATATATCGTCAGTTACTTAACCAACCCTTAACCTCATCGAATCATGGTGCTCCAACAATTGGATGATTCTTAACCCAATAAAATGCAAGGAACTTAGAATATGCTACCTGAAAAGGTCCGTCGAACTCCAACCCTTAACAATCGCAGGACGCGAACTAGAAATAGTTCAATCCCACAAAGCATTAGGCCTAATCATTCAAAATAATCTGAAATGGGACGAACATATTCGATCCATAATCGCGAAAGGTTCCAAACGCTTGCACATCCTCAGAATTTTGCGACGGAGCGGTATCCTACCAGCTGACCTCATTAAAATATATTCCGCCCTGATTCGCTCGATTTTGGAATATAGTTGCGAAGTTTGGAGCAATTCGTTGCCCCAATATCATTCTGATGAATTGGAAAGTCTACAAAAACGAGTAATGCGTATTATATTTCCTGGCCATCCCTACAACGAAGCATTGGTGATGGCGGGTTGCGAAAGATTAGATAATAGACGAAACACAATCTGCATAAAAACTTTGGGCAAAATTATTAAACATGGTCCCCTAAAGGAACACGTATTGCAAACCAGAGCAACTGCTCACCAATACAACACCAGGAATTCAAACGACTTATCATTATACAAGGGTAGAACAGAACGCTTCAAAAACAGCTTCTTCCCAAGCACAATTGCAAAGATAAATAAGTAGTTACAAATAGAAAACTCTCCAATCGTTTTCTTATTTCCATTTTAAAATAACTTTTAGCATAACTTTTAATACTCATATTCACAATGTAAAATATTTCATCTTTTTAACTTTCTTAAATTTGTAAACACTTTGTAATTCAAATCTTATTTGCGATAAAAGTGTTTATAAACCATCAATAATAATAATAATAGTAACATGTAAATTTAAAATTAGCTTATTTTATATCTCACACTGTTCCTTCTATAATAATTATTACGATTTACTGTTACAACGAAATAAGCACTACTCTGTTACACAAGGACCTACCCAAAGGGGGATTTGGGTGTGTACCCCCCCCCCCTCCAGAAAAATTCAATCAACTTTGAACGAATTTTTTCTCCAAGGCGTAATTGCTTGGGCCAATGCTTCCCGATTTATCCATGACAAATACTATGTCCAATTTTGACGAGCCTAGTTAATTTAAAAAAAAATTGAACGGATTAAGAGAGCTTGCGTGTAAAAATCACAAAATGTGTGGCAGATATGAAAAATTGAAAATTCTTCAATTTCCGAAGATTTTATATATATTGTAAATCTACCCAACCTCACACATTTACTGAAGTTTCAGCCATGAAACAAAAAATGAAGAAAAATGAGAGCACTTCAAAAATCGAACCAAAAATGATGCGAAATGTCCAAGAAATTTCGCTATATAAAGCAGTCAACATCATGTGCTGTGCTGAGCGGCAATTATAAGTTTTTGCTCTGCTGTTACAACTGATAACTTTTATTTCACACTATTTCAAGATAATACAAATACAAAATATACAAATTGATTTACAGATGGATAGAGAATATACATAGAATTAAATATGAATACATAGAAAGGAAGTGTACAGAGACCGAAGTAGCATAGCTTTCGAGCCGGCCTCTGAAACATTTAACGTTATAATTCAATTCGGTTAAGTATTTGCAACTAAATTTCACTGAACATATTGATAAACTGAAAATTAATTCTGATTATGTAATAATAAATTCATGTAGCTTTTTTTGAAGAGAATTAATGAGGATAATTTTTTAATATCGATATCCATAGTTTCCCATATTTTTGAGGAAATAAATTTGAAAGTATGAACTCCATAATTAGTTCTTACTTTTGGTCTTACAAGATTCATTTTATTAGCATATCTAGTGTTATAGGTATGTTGACTAGCAGCTTGTAGAACAAAGGATGAGAATGCTCTTGGAACATTTGTTTTCATATTTATAAGTTTATAGGTAAACTCAGCAATTCTTAATTTGAATATATTATCGAATTTTAGAATCCCAAGAAGTTTAAAATACGAAGTTACATTTTCCCTAGAATGAGCAAAAAATACACTTCTGATAACCTTATTTTGTTTTGTTCTTATCTTGTTCATCTTTGATGTATATGTATTCCCCCAGCTCATAATTCCATAGTTGAGATACGGATAGACAAGAGTGTAATAGATTTGCTTTAGCATAGAGAGATCAAGATAGTATCTTAGTTTAGTTATTATACCTGCATTTTTAGCAATTTTATTATTTACATGTTTTATTTGATACTCCCAACTAAGATGCTCATCTAAGAAGATTCCTAAGTACTTTATATAACTTTTTTGTTTGACGTTAGCAATTTTTATTACAGGCATATTCTTTCTTTTTGATGTTATAATCATGAAGTGAGTTTTCTTAAAATTAACTGATAGTTTATTAATACTACAATAATTTAACAATAATTTAAACTCCTCGTTCATAACAGTCTCCAGTTCGCTAACATCTTTCGAGGAGAAGAAAACATTTGTATCATCAGCAAAGATGCGGAAAGAGAGTTTTTTTGAGCACTTATGCATATCATTTATATAAAGCAAAAATAATAGTGGCCCTAGGGTGGAACCTTGCGGGACACCGCAGGTCGTAGTAAGCATCTCAGATTCTGTTTGCCCTATTTTAACGTATTGCCTTCTGTTTTCTAAATAGCTTTTAAACCATAATAATTGATTCCCACGAATTCCATATTTCATTAATTTGGAAGCTAGAATTTGATGATTAACAGTATCAAATGCTTTCGAGAAATCTAAAAATAAACCACAGGTAATCAACTTATTATCAATAGCGTTATTTAAATTTTCAGTAATTTCAAGAATAGCCTGTTCAGTAGAATACCCTTTCCGAAAGCCGAACTGATGTTCAAAGAGAATATTGTTTTTTTCAAGAAAATGCAACAGTTGATCGTAGACAATACGTTCAAGAGTTTTACTGAATGGGGATAGAATAGAAATTGACCTATAGTTATTAGGATCTGTTAGGACACCCGATTTGTAAATAGGGGTAATTCTAGATATTTTAAACAAATCAGGAACAATACCCATTCTAATTGATTGATTATATATGTATGAAAAGGGTATTGCAAGTTGGCTACTTGCTATCTTAATAAGTTTATTTGGAATATTTAACGATGCTTTATTTTCATTCAAATCATTAAAAAGTTTCATTACCTTAGATGGAAGAACTGGAGACATAACAAAACTAGAAGTTGGGGAATTATCAATAAGGCTAGTTGGATTACCATTTACACTTGGAATTTTGCTTGCGAGACTTTGTCCTACATTAGCAAAATGTTCATTAAACTCATTAGCTATGTCGTAAGTATTTGAAAATGTCTTATTATTCCTTATAAGACTTGTTGGTAATTGCTGAGCCTTGGCCTTTCTTTTAATAATGGTTCCAATTAATTTCCAAGTAGCCTTTAAGTTATTTTTACACATTTCAAAATTACTTTTATAATACATCATTTTGCTTTTATTTTTAATTACATTTAACTTATTAGCAAAAGTTTTATAAGCGCGCATTTTAATTGTATTATTGGAGTAGAAATGCGTATAATACATATTTTGTTTCATTTTAATAGATTTAAGTATACCACTCGTTATCCATGGCTTAGTTAGCTGCTTATTTTTACTGCGCGAGGCCAACTTTATTGGAGCATGTTTATTTATAACGGAAGTTAATATATCCGTGACTCTAGCAGTTACAGTATTTAGATCAGATGGAGTATCACCATTTGAAATACTGCTCCAGTTAATCAAATTTATATCATTTAGGTATGCTTTTTTATTGAAGGCACTGTAGTCCCTGTAGTAATGCCTTTCCTTAATTATTTTTAGTTCCATATTAATTAAACAAAAGACAGGTAAATGGTCAGATAGATCAAAAAGCCCAATCCCAGATGTGATATTATCAAGAGGGGCATTGGTATATATATATGGTCGATAAGAGTTTTCGAGTGATCAGTTAATCGAGTGGGTTTGGTTATGATTGGTAAAAAATTATTAGTATACAGCATATCAAGATATGCTTCTGTAGGATGGTGTTTAGTAAATTGAAAAAAATCAATATTTATATCACCTAATAAGTAAACTTGATATTTACATTCATTTAAGTATTTGAGTATCTCATCCAGTTTTACAGTGAACTGTTCAACATTACCTTTCGGGTGTCTATAAATTGATCCTATTATTATATTTTTTCCTTTTTCAGTTTCAATTTCAACCCAGCAGGATTCAACCTGGTCAATATCAATTTGTAAATCTGGCCTACTTATACATTTTAATTCTTCTGAAACATATAGAGCGGCACCACCTGCACTGGTTAATGAATCAACATGGAAAAAGTTATATCCTAACATATCAACATTAATCACACTATTTTTATTTAGTCGTGTTTCCGTAATAGCTATAACATCTAGTTTTTTTCAGATTAAGTAGCGCATTTCATTTAACAGGTTCAAGTTTTTTGAAATACTTCTAATATTACAGTGAAATAACGATAGCGCCTTAGACCCTACATTTTCAACCCTACAATATATGTTTTTAGAATATATGGAACATTCTCGTGATATCTTTTCTCCATAAATCGAAACTTATTGAGTTGGTTATTGTAGATCAAAGATGGTTGAAATTTCCGGGTTTTCCAAACTAGCCAAAGTACTTCTTGTGAATCACTTATTTATATATGGTCCTACTTTCTGTATAAATGTACATATGCATAATTTTTTAGGGCTAGGATTTAGTCAATCGACGACGATTTCAAATGTTGGTGATTCTTTTGTGTCTTGGCAAAATTTGCAGTTAAACATGTACAATATTAGCGTAATGAGCAATTCCAGCTATAGACAAAATTTTGATTTGGGCAAGAAAAACAAAATCCATCTGCATAGCTAGAAAGAGCATTTTAAAATTAGTAAAATTACAAAGTTTCGTTGCAAAATGTTGCAAAATGTTATACCAAATTTGCAAATTTCGTAGGGCTATTATTTTCCTCATTTTACAACATTTCGTGACCAAACTTTGCCATTTCACTAATTTTAACATGCTCTTTCCAGATGGAGTTTGTTCTTCTTGCCTAGATCAAAATTTAGTCTATATGATCTATTATAGCTGGAATGGACGATTTGCATTGTAGACTAAAGCTGGAGTAATACGAGCAACAAAATTGCGCAACTTGCAACAAAATCTGATTTCAACGCATGTTAATTGCAAATGTTTGCATATAAATTACAACTCGCAAGGCAACATCTGTCGACATTTCTACTTAACATGCGTTGAAATCAGATTTTGTTGCAAGTTGCAGCAATTTTGTTGCTCGTATTACTCCAGCTTAAATTTTGATCTAGAAAAAAATTTCATCACAGCTTGAGAGAGCATCACAAAATTAGAAGTTTCGTTGCGAAATGTTGTAAATTTCGGATCACATAGCTTTGCATGCAAAGTTTGCAATTTCAGTCATTTTAGATTAAAATACGGGAAATTGGTACCCCAACACCCGATTTGGACTGTCAATTTCCCGTGCGTAATACAAAATGACTGAAAAACGGCAAATTTCCCATGGCTATATTATCCGCATTTTCGACGAAACTTTGGAATATTACGAATTTCGTGATGCTCTTTCAAGCTGTGCTGAAATGTCTGCTTGTCCAGTTCAAAATTTAGTCTAAAATGCAAATGGTCCATTGCCCGTTGAGTAGTTCGTATTAACTGGAGCGTAACACTGTGAATATTAAAACGATTCTGTATTTACTGTAGTCGTCACTGCAGAGAACACACATTTCACTTCTTAAATATCGGTCATGCATTTTTAAATTAACTCAAATTTACATCATGAAAAACACAATCATGCAGATATGCAAATACTATACAAATATAAATAAAAACGTTGTCGTTGAATGGAAAATCAGCTGAAAAAGAATACAAGATGGTAAGCGTGATCTTCTCTAGAGTGCCTGCAACAAATTATGTCGTGGTCTAGTACGTAGATAAAAAGTAGTTCCAAGATTGTTTACTACGCGCAAGATAAAACAATAATTGATTTGGGACATTTGTAACCTACGCTGTTATAAACCCGGAAGTAACTTTCTCAACAAAATTGTAAATAAACGCACGCAGTGAGACAATTGTTCACTGTAGTTTAATATTGCAACTGAAACTCTCTGATTATGTTACATTAGTTTGTTACAGTTCTTGAAGCATAAAGGTAAGTCCTTTGTATTTTTTGGGAGTTAGGTAACATCGAGTTGGATTCGAGTTCGCGTTCGAGTTGGACTTCGAGTTGGACTTCGAGTTGGACTTCGAGTTGGACTTCGAGTTGGACTTCGAGTTAAACTTCGAGTTGGATATTTTTCTTTACTTTTCGGGAAAATGACAATTGTATTTCACCCAACCTTTTTGGCTGCGGAGCGAGCGAACCTGAAGCAAATTTACACATATGGGGGGATTTTATCTTAAACCATTGTTTACCTACATTGTGATCGTGCGCGATCGGAAATACTCAGTAACTCCTTTTTATCGGTTGTGCTTGCACAACACCTTGTGGTAATTTTGAGTTACAGATTATAGTTACAGATATTGCACAGCACACTCCCTATATCAGAGTTTTTCACTTACTGGTTATATTAGGCCCGGAACTGGCATGATAAGCAGACCGTCGAGGTAGACTGTGAGCGTAAAGATGGCGCTTTAAGCAGCCGCTATTAGTCCATACCTCATTAATGATCTCCCCCTGACCTGACATGGTTTCCGCACAATTTTTAAATGTTATAATAAATCTTTTTTACAGAGATACCTTTTTCATATGCACTTCATTGTTTCTATTCTTAATTCGAAACAAAAGCACTGGTACCCTAATTTATTATATAGACTATATAGTAGACAGTGCCGGGCACCAAAAAAATACACAGTGAGATATTTTCCATGACTAGATCTCCACTAGTGAAGATATCGATCAAGTGTTCATTTTCTTTGTTTTTTTACTAACAACTATACAATAAAAATAACGTTAAATACATGCTGACTTGAAATTTCATATCTTATTATTATTTTACCTTCTCGTGGTGAAAACTGAAAACAATACTGTTTTACTCACTCAAACGTAAAATTTCTTTCTTCGCACCGCCGTTAGACTGCGATAGCAGACTGACTCTGCCACCAGCCCCCCGGTCCCCTCTCCCCGGCCCCCCTCTTCCACTCTAGCTGCGGAGAAACAGCAGACTAATCTCAGAGGCAGTGCCATTCTCGTACCCAGAGCCCTTCTTGGTAGTTATTTTTAGATTAGGATTAGAGCCAGATTAAGATTAAACCAGGGTAAGGGTTAGAAGTTAGAGTGGGGGTTGGGTGGGGGTTAGGGTTCAACTTAATATAAGGCATATCCTTAAGTTAATCTTTAGCAAATTTGAAAATTAAGGATAATCTAATACTACGTGAGAGGATATGCAGAACAGTACTGATAGTTTCGAATACATATTTTGAACGAAACAATACTTAAACTGTACAAATTTTAATATATTCTTTTCCAAAATACACATAGTTATACTGTATAAGATGTAGAACATAGTGCCTTATAAAAACGATTTATAATAAAGTAAATTTACATTGCTACGTTTCATTCTCCATATTTATAAACGTAATAACACGTGTTTGAAGTTGCGAGGAAGTAAACATGAATCGGAGTTGTTCGGAAATTACCAGAACATTCGGAAACGCCAGTGTATAAGTAACTCGAAGTTTAACTCGAACTCAAACTCGAATCCAACTCGATGTTCCGGGATTCCCGTATTTTTCGTATTTCTTTAGATTTATCTCGAAGTTTTAATTTAATTAAATTACACGGAAATATTTAACCTTGGTGTAAGTGTTTTCCAAATCACCAAATGTAATGTAACTTACACCGACCAAAATAGTAATGGGAAGAATTGTTTCTGCTTTACTATCAGATTTGAACTAAGTTCATATTTTGTTGAGAGTAAGGAACAGCTCATTACAGGTATTGCAGAAATCACTTCAAACTGAACGGAATCATTTAGCACAGGCATCAAAATAGGCAACCGCGAGACTGCACGTGCTACTGTTGTTTACAAACTATATAACAATGAGCGGAAAGTATTACATGTAACCAGACACAGTTCTATAATGCGGTGCCCTAGTGTCTTCTGGGGACAAACCAAAAACAAAGTCAAAACCTTCGACACTAAACTGCATGACAGAATAGTTGCATATTGACAACAGTTTTGTCCTGAAGCCGGATGATTTCAAGCCCCCCTCCCCTATTGGCAGAAGCCCTCCCCCCCCCACCCCATTGTTGAGACCCGTCGGAAAATTGGAAATTTGTTATGTTATCGACTTTGTCGGAATCGATACGTATAAGACAATTAAATATGCAGCGTCAGCAGGGATAAATATAATATATATTACCTTAGAGATTACATGAAGAAATATGCTTGTGATTTCCCGTAAACGTACAAACTCACAGGCAGATTATAAATCCGGTGTCAAACTTGGACGGGCACCGCAATTTAAAGCCATGCTTGGGGCTGCGGTTATGTTTTTACGTTTGAAAAAAGTGTGTTCGTGCGTGCGTACGTGCGTGCGCGCAGTATGTAGATACACATATACCGTACACAAAGCAACTTGAATGCAAAGTAAATCATTAAGAAGTAAACTGTGTGTTATCAGTGTCATTTACAGTGAAGCATGTTAACGTTTTGAATAGAACAAGCGTAAGATATTGGAATCGTAACGCGCCGGTTAATAGAATCAAAACACTCAATTACGCTAATATTGTACATGTTTAAGATCAAATTTCGCCAAGACACAAAAGAATCCCAAACATCTCAAATCGTCGTCGAATGACTACATCCTAGCCCTAACAAATTATGCATATGTTCATTTATATAGAAAGTAGGACTATGTTTAAATAGGCGTTTCCCAAGACGTACTTTGGCTAATTTGGAGAATCCGGAAATTTCAATCATCTTTGATCTAAAATAACCAAGTCAATAACATTTCGATTTCTGGAGAAAAGATATCACAAGAAAGTTCCATATATTCTAAAAATATAGATTATAACAGCAGACCAAAACTTATAATGCGCGCTCAGCACAGCACATGATGTTGACTGCTTTATATAGCGACATTTCTTGGACATTTTGCGTCATTTTTGGTTCGATTTTTGAAGTACTCTAACTTTTCTTCATTTTGTGTTTCATGGCTGAAACTTCAGTAAATGTGTGGGGTTGGATAGCTCTACAATATATATAAAATCTAGGAAAATGAAGAACTTTCAGTTTTTCATATCTGCCAGAAAATGGCGAATTATTGCGATTTTTACAGACAAGTTCTCTTAAAGTGTCGTGCTGCCAGAGTGAGAGGGTGAGGGGGGGGGGGGGGGGGGGCCATGTTCCTCATCATGTCTGTCGTCAGGTTAAGGTATTTATGTATTTTCTCAGTTATCGGTCAAAAGTATGCATATGGGCGCAGTGGTCAGTTAACATCTTCAAATCATTCTCATTACCTGTAGGACGTGATTTTTGGAACGTTCTCCCTGGTGTAAGAAAAGTTCTTTTGGATAATCCGGTCTTGCCTGTGTCTGCAAAACAAAAAATTGGACATCGAGAAGCGATCTTGTCGGCACATCATTTTTTCTCTCCAACCGTGGTTCAATTCAGTCTTGCAATATTCAGTTGTCTGATTATAATTATTTTGCTCAAGTCATATACGAGGAAAGTGACTCTATGAAGAGAATGGCAGAGCGGGGGGCGGTGGTGATGGGAGTACTCGAGTACTCAGGTGCGTTAATGACTGGGACAAAAAGGTATTAGTTTCCAGTGCCTTTTGTGAAAGTAGCGAATTTAGGCGTACAATTTCCGTCTTTTTTTTCGAACATGGCGTCGGAAGAGAGTGGTGTTTATTTTGTATACTGTATGGTATTAAATTGAAGATTGGCAAGAAACTGTTTCTGTATTAATACCGATCGTAGTTATAGTTCGTTTAAAGGTTTGTATTCTATTTATTGGTACAGTTTTCCTAGTATAGCCTTTACGGCTTTATAGTTTTGCTTTGTGTATATTTATATATTTTACAGTCACTATAAAAACATTAATACTGCCATTGAAAGCCAGTATTAGGAAGGATTCTAGCTTGTGTTTATACTGATTCTAACAATGGCCATAGCCCAAAATAGATTTACTCACAAATTTCTGGGAGTATTAAAAATCATAGTCTTACCTGCTGAGAGTTGCTATGAAAAGTGAGCCAACCAGATGTCCAGATACATTCCTTTCATTCCCTTTTAAGACTTTAAAATCAACTGCAATACGTACATTCTATAATTTTTATAATTTTTTACCTTGTCTCCACTTATTTTAATACATTTAATTAATTAATTGAAGAATCAATTTCATATGATACAAATATTTACATCTTACAGTATGTTTGGCATACACTGTATTCACTCATTTTAGTGCTCTTTATTATTAAAATATGTAGGACTTATCCTCAGAACGGTGAGAGCCCACTTACATTTCAATACTATTCAAACATATTTCATGTTCCATTAGATCTGGATAGCTATTCAATGTATACTGTGCACATCCATATATAAAGTAGCTTTGCCATCTAGCTGGGCCATTTGTGATAGTAATTTTTGTCCAGTGCAGTCGACTATTAAAAATTGATAACTTTATATACTACATTATTATTGATTTGATAATTTTAATAGTGTTGTATTCAATTTTAACACTAAGTAATTATACTGCATTTGATTAATAATAGTAAATTTGTTAATAATATATTTATATAACTCTGTTAGTTAAAAACACAGTTAAGATTGAACTGGTTGCCGAAAGACACAATATCTTGACAACCTGCTGCCGAAAGACGATTCATCTTGACAGCACAAGAGTTTCCACTATGGCTGTGTTTCACATAGTTTTTACAAGCTATTAGATTTTATTATTAAGTTACTGTTTATATTATTTAAACAAGGTGTACTCAATACAGTACTCATTAATTCCTTACCTGTTAGCTACCGTATATCTTTAGCAAATACCCAATAAAAACGCAGTTAAGATTCAACTGGTTGCCGAAAGACACAATATCTTGACAACCTGCTGCCGAAAGACGATTCATCTTGACAGCACAAGAGTCTCCACTATGGCTGTGTTTCACATAGTTTATACAAGCTATTAGGTTTTATTAATTAAGTTATTTATATTTATATTATTTAAACAAGGTATTCATTAATTCCTTGCATGTTAGCTAGTATATATTTAGAAAATACCAGCCCAATAAAAACACAGTTAAGATTCAACTGGTTGCCGAAAGACACAATATCTTGACAACCTGCTGCCGAAAGACGATTCATCTTGACAGCACAAGAGTCTCCACTATGGCTGTGTTTCACATAGTTTATACAAGCTATTAGATTTTATTAAGTTATTTATATTATTTAAACAAGGTATTCATTAATTCATTGCATGTTAGCTATATATTTAGAAAATACCAGCCCATTAAAAACACAGTTAAGATCCAACTGGTTCCCGAAAGACACAATATCTTGACAACCTGCTGCTGAAAGACGATACATCTTGACAGCACAAGAGTTGCCACTATGGCTGTGTTATAATTTTGTTAGGATATTGTGTACATGGTACTACATTTTATTCCTAAATTATACATGGTGTTAAATATTACAATCACTGTGTTGTTGTTAATTACAAAATTTAGAATCTTTACCATAACTGTCATTACCCTAGAGGAGGGGGGGGGGGGGTCAGAGAAGGTCTATAATACTGTAGGTACAATATAATTTTCGCTCAAAATTTAGATCTGATGAGTAAAATCATCTGACATTAGACTGAGTAAAATAATAAAGTAGGGTGCATTGCCACACAAAAGGGTTAAATTGCAGGTATTTTACATAATCCATTTAACTTTTGATCATTTAATTTTTCAGAGCTCTACTGGACAGTACGTCAGTTCTTGTGAATATTCTGAGCATTCAATGTGGTTAAGATTTTCAGAAGTGTGGGCCTTTGTTTTGGTTTGAGATCAGTAGCTGCATTTCCTAACTGTGAAAGGATGGTGCTATTGATTTTCTTTGCAACTGCCTTGAGGACTCTCCCAAGTGAATATATATCGATGGCAGGTGTAACAGGGAACCCCTTCAAGACTTCTGGAGCAATATGCTTGTATACCTCCTTGTATTTCTTGGCCTTTGGTCGGGATATCTCACAAACTTTACCAAAGTCAATTAGAAACCCTTTATTTTGAGCAACTAACACATTATTGGATTTCAAATCACAGTGAAGATATCCCCTTTGGTGCATGTGGTCCAGTGCATCGGTAATGTCATAACATATACAAAGCCATGTTTCAGTGGACATTTCTGAAGCTTGATGTTCATAATGTGGATCAAACAACAACTTGAACACTGTGATGGACTTACTATTCTCACCAATAAATTCCATTATGAGGGAGAATGGTTTCTTTTCCAGCTGGATACCGAGAAGCAGTGGGATGCATCTGTGAGAGAACTTTTGCATGAATGATGCCTCTTTGTACAACATATCAACATTGTTATCAGTGTCAATCAATTGCTTTTCAACAATATTAATACTTAGTCGCTTGAATTTCCTCAAAAAGCAATTTCCAAAAACACCATTCCCAATTGAACCTGCATCAACTTCCTCCAATTCATCTTGCCTGATAATGTTAATATTTGAATTGGACATGTTCAATTGAGTTACCTGTAAAATATTTAATTTGAAACTTATTAGTAATTAAAAGTTTTGTTCTGTAGTTCAAATTAGGCTATGTTGCCTAATCTTTGCCAGCAAAGTACAATCATGACCAAATACTTGTGCAATGCAAACACTAATATCTTGTAAGCATGTGCATGAGTTATTCCTTTGTCATACACATATTCCCCCTGCCCCCTTTCAATGTTGGTGTTGTGGTTAATAGGTCTCGTCATACCATATACATTATGAGTAGATCAAAATACAGCATTGAAAGGGGCTAACCAATTTAGTTAGCAATTTTTCATTACACCTGAGCGGGAGCAACTTTTACTGTAAAGCCTTGGCGGGGAGGGGGGGGGGCACTAAGAGCGACTAAAGGCTACACAAGCTTTTTGTCGTTATCGGAAAATGTATGGCTTATAAGTTGTCATTACTCATTAGTGAATGCGTGTATACATGAAACTGTTTTTTACAGTTTCAATATTAGTTTGTAAATCTCTGAATGGTAAAACTTGCCAATACTCCAATAATACGTTTCAAAAAAAGACAAAAAAGCTTTAGTTTTGCAGAGTTAAATTCTCAAACGTGTAAGGCACTTAATAAGATGAAAGTATCACAAAATTATTTGAATAAACCACATCACATATATCGGAGCGAATGTCCTAAAGAGGGGCGATATTCCTAGGGTTTCGCCCCACCCCCCTGGGAGGCGATATTCCTAGGATATTCGCCCCTGGGGGCGATATTCCTAGGAATATCGCCACGTTTTGAGGAGGGGCGAATCTCCTGGGGGGGGGGGCGACCTTTTTAAAAATTCAATCTTGGCTCCCCAAAATTTGAGTTTGCCCCTCAAATGCCCCCCCCCCCCAAATTTGGAGGGCTGGCGCCGCCACTGGGGGGGGGTACTTTATTCAATACATGACCAAGAAAGGTTGCATATAGGTGGACTAGCTACTTTGAGAATGTCAAGGAAAGTATGTCCCATTTAATAAATATTGATTTCATTGATCACATTTTGTGTTAACTTTATTATAAAATGACTATTGTATGGATAACAAAATAGACAGATTACAGTATCTAACTGTTAATATAAATGATGCTGTATATGATTTGAAAAACTTTGATATACCTTTTTATTGCTTTCCCTCTGGTTCACTATAGTACGTAATTTTTTGTTCTTATCCACAGTCCTCTTCCAAAGTTTATAATATTTGGATGCCACGTCTCGTTGCTGGTTGGCTTCAGCCCGGATATCACAAAGGGCATTTTTTATGAGCGTCGCACGCTTCAACTCCGTTTTCTGAAGTCTTTTTCTCTTCTTTCTAGCATTGCGCATCTTCCTTTTCTCCTCGATCGTATGCCGCATAGTGATATATAACAAAATATTCGGATACCTATAGGTCTTGTTCAGAAATATACGACAGAGTGATAGCTTCGCGCGCAAACTGCAAATATTCGCGCTCCATTTTCTATATCCTTGATTTTCCCTATATGGACGTGTTTTCCATATAAGGATCATGCGTTTCTATGGTTACCTTAGCAACGCATGGAGCTTAAAATGTATTTCCAATTTAAAGGGAGTTCGTTACAAGCCATACGAATAGAATTCAAGTTTTATATCGTTGTAAAAGTGTTTGAATATATTCATGGATACATCATTCTTTCTCTATAAACTTTACATGTACTTCTTTCGATAATGGTATGGTTAAAAGTTAAGGTGAGTGTAATTTTTACATACAATTTAATACTACAGGCCTCATATATTTTATATACATATTTACAGATCTATTATCTATATATGAGATATATACCCCAGTATAAATAACAAGGCCCAAACTATACTTAAATTGTTCTCGTTTCATCTCAAGTTTATTGAATTAACTAAAGTATTAATAATAATCAACAACGACCACCAGGAAATGTTATCTAGTCGGGCTTTGGTGATAATATTATAACGAAGTGGCTATTCGTACTGGAACATGTTATTGAGCATGTTATCGAACAACAAATTATTAGATTAATTGTCTTGTAGTCTTTGTTGAGCATTTATTATAAACACTTCAGTTTTAGTCGATTTAGGTTCATCAGATATACAATGGTTATGCATGTATATATTAATATATTAGATTTGTACTATCTGATTATGTAATATGGTAATTATGATTTATGTATTACTCTTTGTTCCTTATTTTGTTAAGAATAGCTTTAGCATACTTTAGTTTGTCTCTAAGAAGTTTGGCATGTGTGCATGTTGCTATGTCCTTCTGAGTTGCAACTCTATTGTGCCTCAGGAAAAATTCTTTTTCCCATTGACCAAGCTCTTGACGAATCTGTTGTTGCTGTTTTGAAACACGTACCTCCATAACTGCAACCAGTTCCATAAACTTGGCAAGGAAGAACTTGTCAGATGGTGACTGCTTGTGTTGCTGCCTGGCTTTATCAAACTGAAGAACTTCATTTGACTGCCCAAGCACAAAGTCAACTGCTCTCCCCAACTTTGTTTTGCATAATTCTCTTGTGCTGCCAGTTTCACTGTTTTCTCCTGCTGTTGTAGAAATGCTGCATGGTGATAATACAACTGGAATGTCAACTTTTGGACAGCTTGTGGAATCTATAATGAAATTTTATGGATGATTTATAATCTTGCTGGTTATCACAATATATTTTTGGAAATGCTGTGCACACAACTTATAATACAAGGTATGTTGTTACTAATTCTTGTCATTTGTGTATATAAATGACCATGTGCATGCATATATTAGCTTTTATGTTCATGCATTCACAAATGACAGTGATAATTAAATATATGCAGTGTTAGGTGAAGCAAAAAATAAATATAAATCTAATTACTGCATATTAAATCAAAGTAATTTATGAATGCATGAATACTGAAACTTATTATAATCATCATGATTTTAAATCAGATGACCAGTAGTGCATGCATGGTCTGTATATATTTACCTGCAGTTGGCATTGCTGCAAAGCCTTTAGCATTAATACTCTCTGTAATTGTGATGACAGAGTTGAGTGTTGAAGGATTATTCAGCTCATTGCTAGCTTCACTGTCATCGAGCTCACTTGGTGGTAGATCTGAATTATCGTGGGGGTGAACATGGAAACCAACAATTTCTGTGTCAAGTAGCATTTTTTCTGTAGGGTTACATGAAGGTTGTGGTTGTTCCTTATCGTCATCAAGCTGGGTGCTTTTGCTTTTTGTTGTGTCTTCCGGTAGTAGCCTTACAATTTTCATTTGACCACTCCCATCGTCAACCCGAACAACACTTATTGGCAGAGTAACACCATTCTCTAGGCATTCTTTCCAGCACTTTGCAAGGTAGTCTTCCTCAGCTCTGAAGTTACTGGAGCGGAAGTGATGTAGTAAAGGACCTTGTGAATGAGTGCTTTCAGCCCCTTCTCCATCTAAGAATTCCACATTGCCATGTTCTTGTTGAAGCCACCAACTCCCTTGGCCAGCTAAAAGGAAATCACTAATCCGTTCAAGATGTGCTTGCCATGATCTGATGTGTTTCTCGATAAACTTGCTAGGGATAATGGTATTTCCGTATGCAGGTAGTGATGATGCAAGGTGAGAAACAGATGCTTCTTGCTTAGAATCACAAGACCCTTGAAAAATTTGCATCTCTTTCTCAGCTTGCAATCTAATGAAAATGTTCCCGATGATATGACTTGGATGGTAAGAGGATGTTGACTTTGTGATATTTGTGATGGTGTTAAAGATCCTTTCCTGTTCTTCGACATTGCATGCCTTTCCATTGATTAATCGGTGCTGTATAGCAGCATGGCTGGTGATGTTGTGGTAATAGTTGCCATACAACTTGCGGGTCGTCAATTCTTTAAGCTTAAAGCCAAATATCTCCCTGCACAAGATTGCATGGTACCATGTCATGTTGTGAAGACGTAGGACTGATTTTGGTGTTCGTTCAGCTTCATAACTGTATGCAATTCTCTGGATTTCTACTAAGGTGGACAGTAGTTCCTGGACAAGGTTTGAAGAAATTATCTGTGAGGATTGCTTTGCAAGGATAATAAGTGCACATCTGTAATCGAATGTGCGCTTTGTATCCTTGCCACCGATTGAACATTGCAATACATCCTTCACTGCAGTTGCTTCTTTCTTTGGCAAATGGAATGGAAGTTCTGTTAAAACATTCTCAATATGCTTCCCTATGTCATGCAATGGCTCAAAACTGAGTACTTCATACTTCCCACAGTTGATGGATTCAAGGGTAGATGTTGGGTTGGTATAAAGTAAAGCCGGTACTCTTTGAACGCCGTGCAGTTCCTCTGTCAAAAGCTTCTCAAGGTCTTTCTTGGTTTCCCCCTCATAAATATGCCTGGCATTCAGTTCTCTAATTAGTTCATCTTTTTTCAAATTTTGGAATGGCTTGGAAACTTTTGCCAGAGAATTTTTTCTTCCCAAGGGTCCAGAAAGCACCAGTTGTTGTCGCTCAGTCAAAGACAAGTAGTGACAGGAAAAACAAATATCCAGATCATATGCCTGTTGTGCTTTTGCACCGCATCCAGAACAGTAAAAGTTCCCTCCTTTTTGTTGACCGGATTCAAGTTGTCGAGCTGGGCTATCACCATGGAAAAAGCGCATTATATCATTTACAACATTTCCAGCATTTGTTTGCAATTTAACACTGAGATCTTCCAGGCACTCAAGACGTGTGTCAATATAAGTTAGTTGTTCAACGTCTGAACTTCCTGACCTGGCTACTATGTAGACTTCAGGGGTCTCGACTTTTGTTTGAACGTCCACTTTTTTACAGCCTGTAAGGTTTTGGTACTCTGCATTTGTATAGTGCACTGCAGGATCATAAAGGGATGACACCATAAATACCAAATGACCATGGTTTGCAATTGTGGAAAGATCATGCCAAATCTTAATATGCCTTGTCCTTTCAATGTCTTTCAGCCTATTCTGCATTGATTTTAAACTTTCTCCTTCATTGTACTCATCGATTGCCTTCAGCAATGTTGTCACACTTTCATGAGTCATTATGCCATATTCGTCATCAGCACGATGTCGCATGAATTTCTCTTGGTTTTTCAGAGTTCTTTCCCTAATTTCAATCAAGGGCTGCTTCCGTCCTTCCACCACAAACTCGGTTTTAACAATCTCCCCATTGTCATTTAATACCATCTTTTCATACTGAAATTAAAATAAATAATTATGTAGATTGAAGAAATTTGGTTTCAATAAAGTAAATAATTATAGACAAGTATTTATTTGCTTTCCTGCACATCTGAATTACTTATAAGCAGCGAGTGGTAATTTGACTTAAATATAATAATTCTGAGTAATGATTGATCAATTGTTAATTTTTGTAAGCCTCCTATCTGCATAACTTAGTTGATCACCAGTTCTATACTGTCCGGGACGGCTAAGTTTAATGTTGATTATTCATTACTGACATTGATACTAGCTACAGTATTAGTAAATTTTATATAATATAGTTGTAACATATGTGTGCAGTGTAGATAAGTGCTCACACAATTAAACTGAAATAATGAACAGTAAAGTCAGTGCTTAATAAAAGAAAATATTGTGGCTGTTACCTTTCTTGGTGCAATTTGCTGTCCAACAGAATATTCCCCTGACAAGATTTTTCCTCTCAACTCAGCCTTCACACTGTCAATAGTTTGTGGAGTTGCAACTGTGATCTCTCCCCCTTGTCCCCTGAGTTTCTTTCTCCGGATTCTCTCAGAATTTCCATCATGTTTTCGCTTAAACCTGGTAATATTGATTCCCTCTGACTTTAACCATTCTTGGGCTATTTGACCCCCATTCTTGGCTAGTTCCCCTTTTGTGTTCTGTATGTTGTGTCTTCGAGCAAGGTCTGACCAGTTAACAACCATGCCATCAGGATAACTTTCCACCTCTTCTTTGATCTTCTCTCTCTCAAATATTTTATTATCCAGCTTTCCAACAGGATTTCTCTTTTTTGTTGTCGTGTTTATCTCGTTTCGTTGTCTTGAAGCTTCCTTACTTTCAAATGCCATGGCAAGGCGCGATCGCTGTGCAGCTGCCAAAGATTGGCGATTTCCATAATACCTAGTAAATAAGTAAATTGAACATTAATTTTATGTGGGCTAGACTGTGGGGAGGCAACTAGTAAAGTGATAATAGTTGTAATATTTTTACAGACCTAGCAGGAATTAATTTACTGGGGTTCCGGGGTGGGGGGCGGTGTTGTTCTCCACTACCCTTGGCAAAGGGGGCCTATTTCATTAATAAATCCACTTAAATTTCAGTTTAGATTTGGCAATATCCTGTCTCCATTATCACAATAATAATGCCCTTGAACTCTGCCAGAGGCAATATTTCCATGTTCTCTGGAACACTCCTGGATGTGCACCACTAACCCTAACCTGCCCCCAAGGGCCCCCTTCCCCAACAGGCAACAGTGCTCAGATTTGGCAGGATCCATCCTTGAGCCTGACTGCATGCATTCATTTGTATCTTAGCCTTATGCAAAATAGCTTGTATATATTATATACCTTAGTTTTTCACCTTATTATTGTCAGGAATTTTGCTTTAGTACTTTTAATTGTGTTAATGATAATGCAAACTTACTAATTAAATAAAATTATAGTTTAATAAAGATACCTCATTACAGATGTATTCTTCCAGTGTTCTTCTGTTGTCTTCTTCGCCTGTCGTAATTGTTTACGCCTGTCTCTTTTTTTTTCAGCTGGATTCTTCTTGCTTTGAATGTTTAACGAGGGAATTGTTGTCGTCAGGGCTTTTTCTAATGGTACGTTAAAAACACGCTGAAACGCAGGATTGATCTCGTTGTAGATCTTTTGAGCGCCATCTTGATACTCTCGTCGTGTGCAATTGACTTTGACTGCTTTTCGACTCGTATTGGCTGCGATATTCTGAGCCACAATCACTGGATTTTCTTTGAGACATCCTTGGAATTTCTTTGATTGCACTGGAAAGAACGACTGGTAGACTGAATATCTGTGGAAACAGCCACGACAGTCCATCAAGCTATGCTCAGCCTTCTGTTCGACCGATAGTGCCTTCCAGTTATCAGCCAAGAATGCTTCAAGGTATTGCTCACGTTCTTTCTTTTTCCTTGGATTCCAAGTAGTGAATTTTTTACGCAAGTCTGGCAGTTTTCTTTGAAGCGTTTTAAAGTCAACCGAGAATTTTTTGTTGGTAAACATTAGACCGAAACGTTCATGGATGATTTGCACACTACGTACGCGATGCTGATATGGTGTTTCATTGTCGTTGCGTTTTATCTTCTCCGTAACATCTTTTGTGAAGCGCCAAATAGCAGCTTTAGCGAATCCACATGTGTGTGGATGTACAAGACTTATTACCATGATAATTATGTTGGAAACTTTGCAAATATTATTGATTGCGCAAATCGAGAAGCTACTCTACCGAAGCAAATTTTGAATCTGGCGCCTAAATACAAGTCATGCGCGCGTCATTGTGACAGGCTTATCTATAATCTGCGCTCAGATATGGATCAAATTCCTTTTTCTGGAGAGCCTTGGAATATTTTTAACCTGGGTATGCTAATGCTATTAAGTATAAATTAATATCACATCACTACATTTTATAAAGACGATCATATTGACGTTAAGTCAACTTAGTTATGTAAAAATGCTTGCCAGATTTCAAACGCGCGTCTCTTATTGAGTTATATAATGCTTTTACTAAGATACCGCATCTAACATTATCGATTTGAACGATGTTTAGAACCTAATTTTGCTGAAAATGTACAGTTTATCTGGTCTGGTTATTATGGTCGCCATTTTGAGCGTCTTGCGTTGTCATAGTAATTCGTTATACCGCTGCATCAGTAAACCAAGGCTCAATCGACAAAAATGGCGGTCGCTTTGCGATGTATTTAGTTGCAAATATATATATTCATTGGCTTTGCAGGAGAGGTTTTTATTATCAACCATTAAAGGCTTAGGCGCTAATTATCTACAAAATACGTCCAACTTCTTGAGAAATACCGTAAACCGAAAACATTTTGACTAGAAGTAGCTTTAATTAACGAAAATATGCAAGTAGAAACGCGTGTTTTGACTTTGGATCCATTTTACGCAACAATAACACAACATTTTCACTGATACAAGTTTGAATATGTTAGAAGAGTTCCTTGGCAATCTATTTGTAATTGAATGTTTCAGTGAGAACCCGCTAAATCATTCCCTGCAAAGCGGTTGAAAAAGTTCCATGTTTTCGTTGCTATTTTTAGACCAACAACTGGTCACGTGACACGTTTTTTAAAATTTTGGGTTGGTTAAAAAAATTCTAAAATTATATTGAGTAGCATTAACGCCCAAAACCCTGTCAATTCATCTTAAAATCGTTGTAAATAATTTTTCTTTTATTTTTCATGAATTAATGCTCACTGTGAAACCTGACCCAGTCATTAACGCACCTGAGTATGACAAAAAGCAAAGATATTATTTTCCTATTTTCAGGTAGTTGTATATATAACCTTGGCCTTGTAGCTCAGTTGGCAGAGCATTGGACTAGTATCCCAAAGGTCACAGGTTTGATTCCTAAATTTTAGCCTGCCCGGTGTGGATATACACTCAGAGTAACATCAAAAACATATTCACCAGAGTACATAGCACCACCAAAACACACAAAATATCATATCATAGAACACATTGGTATCGAAGGTGCTAGACTTAGTTTCAAAATACCACACACTCAAACAGACTTGGCCCATAGCTCAGTTGGCAGAGCATTTGACTAGTATCCCAAAGGTTGCGTGTTCGATTTCCACCGTGGTCAGGCTAACTTTTCAGCCTGTCTGGTGTGGATATACACTCAGATAACATCAAAAACATTATATTCACCTGAGTACTTAGCACCAAAACACACACAAAATAACCTACTCTTCTCAGCATTTATGTCCTTCAGGTAGTTAAATCACCTAGCTACTATAGCCAGCAATATATTTTGACTCTACTGAGTACTGGCACATCCCACCAATGAACTACTGAAGGCATTGTTCATTAAACTGATATGGCTCAGTGGCCCATTTCACAGTTTTACTTCGCATTTGGCAGTACACTTTCCAGCCTTCGAACTAAAATTTCCTTGTTACCGGAGGTGGATAGGCCTTTTTCCCTCAGGGCCGCCTTCAACTCTGTAACACTCATACTTTTTAATCGAGTCTTTATAAGTGAGTGAGAAGGTCTAGTGCTCTCAGTAGCAAGAGTCTGAGAACGATGGACAATATCAGTGTGTGCTTTCAAATTGGTCACATCAGAAAAGCGTTCATTGCATTTACTGCAAATGATTGGCTTAAATAAGAAAATAACTTCATCAAATAACTTCTTCTCTTTAGCACATTTAATTACAATAGTTTTAGCAGCTTTACAAACCCCACACTGCTCATCCACAATATCTAATTTAGTTCTTCCACAAGCACAATAATCGACCCTGCTGCAGTGTGGTGGTGTACGTGACTTAAAATGAGAAATATATGATGGAGGTGCAGGTTGGTGTTCAGGAAGATAGAATGACCTAACATAATTTGAGTGCAAAACTTGCCACCACTTGCCATTACCCACACTACTCGTCCACAATATCTAATTTAGTTCTTCCACAAGCACAATAATCGACCCTGCTGCAGTGTGGTGGTGTATGTGACTTAAAATGAGAAATATATAATGGAGGTGCAGGTTGGTGTTCAGGAAGATAGAATGACCTAACATAATTTGAGTGCAAAACTTGCCCACCACTTGCCATTAGTGCTACTTTTATTTGACCTGTTGGTTAAAGAAAGATCACCTTTAATACCAGCATGTTTGATTCCTTCGCTTGAAGTGACAAAATACCATAACCAACATGGTATTCTTCATACAATTTTCTGGCATGATAAGGTATGGCATGCCCCACTGTCCAGACAGTAACTTTAATACTTGTGGGGGAAAAAGAACAAGAATATTAAAATAAAGCTGACAAAATTCAGTCAGTTGATCAACTTCTCCAATGGAACTTAAATTAATTTTGTTAAACAATCTGCTGGCATAAATATTCCACTGCTTTTGAAAGTGCCAATCGTTTGGTATTCTCTAAAGGGCTTTCTTCATCATATTGCAAGGCATCAACAAGTCTGTAGCCATGCCTAGAAAGACTCGCAGCTTGACTACCTATCAATCAAGTTGGCAATTTGTTTGACCTTTTAGCTTCGACACTGTAATGCTCCTTAATTTTACATGCTCTAAGTATGCCAGACCGCATCCATACACTTTGTCTGCAGATGACTCTAGTGTGGCAGCCTTACTTTATACGCTCTGGTATAGCAATCTCAGACAAAGTTAATAATGTGTCTTCTGAGATAGAATTATTTAAATCAGCTGGGTTTGTAATCTGATCCAAAGTTTCCAAATGATTACTATGTTCAAGACCAACAGGAGCTGATAATATTTTAATGAACTGCTGGAAAATGTTACGCTTCACACATTCGCAGTAATTTAAATCTAATAAACGCTGCCATGCATTAATTTCACAATGCAGTGAATCTGGTCGAACTCTTTCTGCAAACACCCCAATTCTAGCCATTTTCAGCCAAAAAAGCAAGCATTTTCTCATGAGGAGTACTGCTTTTAATATTAGTAGCTAGAGAACTAATAAGAACATTTACCTTCTTTGTATGCTGAGCACGCAGGTCGTTTGTGTACGGTGTCCAAGTATCATTGTGATCGAGACCAATTGTGCCACCTAGAATACACATATTATTTTTGTGCACATTTGCATAGGGACAAGGGTGTGTAGCTGCCTGGTTCAGTTCATTGCAGGCCAACTTTGCCAGCTCATGTCAGCACTTGGCTGAAACTCAACTGTGCAGTCCTTCCCACAAACTGTGAAAACACTGGACTCAAGTAGCTGCATCTCATCAGTATGTTGTCTCCAAAGAAGCTCAAGCATTGCATGCTTTTCGCCAAGGCTGACACAATGAAGTAGGTACTGAAATTCCCTACTTCTAACCCTTTCCCCAAAATTCCACAATGTTATACTGCATAATAAGTTCTTTGAATGTTTGCATGGCGATAAAATATAATTGTTTTTGTTTGTGGAAACACCGCGTAAATTTATTACTGCAAAGCTTTCGATCCGTAAGCCCGGATCTTCATCAGTGCTAATAATATGTGACTTGTTTAATTCACATGCTCTTTTTATAAAGAAAGAAAAAAAAAGAGCGTGTGAATTAAACAAGTCACATATTATTAGCACTGATGAAGATCCGGGCTTACGGATCGAAAGCTTTGCAGTAATAAATTTACATGGTGTTTCCACAAACAAAAACAGTTATACTGGCTATTGACATTGTTTCAGGGGCACCATCATCAGAAAACTGGAAAATGAAATGATTGGTATTTTCATTGAACCAAATAAGTCGCCGAAAAAGATGTGGCAATCATAAATGCAAATCAATAATCATGAATACAAACAAGGCCAGTGATGGTCCTAGTGACCCCAGGTGCATTTGGAATTTGACTAATACTACCTACATCTAATGATTTTACAAATTTATCAATTTTGTCATCAGACACTCGACTAAGCGACAACTCAACATCTACCCCTAAGCACTTCATATTTCATGGTAACCATACTTCATCATCACGATCAAACACAGAAGACTGTGTTTTACATATTAAATTAAATTTACGTCGAGACAAAAAATTCTGGTACTTAAAAGCAAATGCTTGATTTAGGGAATCCTTGGACTGCTTATGATTGTTCATGGCTTTGTTGATTACCCCTTGTAAGTATTTCCCCCTTTTATACTTACTAATCAAGCCATCAATAAGTTCTTTGTCTGCATGGGCTGTTACAAAATCCCAAGCTCCAAGTACTGCTGCAACCTCGCCACCATGGATGTATTCACGTACATTCTTGGTCTCTTGTCGTCATCTGTACCAGGCACTGGAACAACGGTCACTGATCATATCAATGGTAGTTTTGGTATTTTGTCTGTGTGTACGAGAATACCCTTTCTGGTCCATTAAGGTTTTTAATTTTGCATATTCCTGTGAAATATTCTGCAAGTGTTGCTCAATTTCAGCAACTTCTCCATCAACTTCCTCTCGTTGTTCGATAGATGCATTTAAATCATCATCTAAATTAAAATTATGGAACTAATTATTTCATTTTACATGCATGCACTGTGTGTAAAAATTTAAATCCATGAACTTAATTGGATTTATATAATTAAGTATGCTATATATGCATGACTAGAGACAGACCGACAAAAATAACAAAACCCCCAATTTATAAATATGATCTTGATACTTGCTGATAAATTAGGAGCTCCAGATATAATTTGCTGTGTCGTGCATGTATATTGAATTTATCTCGGCTAATGGCAGACAATTTTACTTCTCAAAGGTAAAATGCAGCCCGGTATAATTGGTTAGCTGGACACAATAGCAACACTAAAACACAAAAACAACAATTTATGCCTTTACAATTTATGCTGTTTATACAGGACAGGTAACAGGCTTCAAAGAAAGATCCCGTCTTGTACTAGAATGTATAGTAAAAATTCCTACAGGTGTGTATCTTGCTTGCAACAGCTGAGATCTCTCTTACCGAGATGAGTTTTTCCTCATATAAACACACACAAGCGGGCTAGCCCGGTTGCCACCATTCAAAACAACTATAATTAGAACAAAATTGTACCGGCAAGCAGGATGACTTTTCTCAGATACACACAGGCTAAATTAATCCTGCTCACCGGGCCGTCTCACTGAACGGGGTCCCATATAAACAGCACCTTATAGACTTAATAGTTGAGGAATTTTGTTAGTATTTTAACAAGCATTGCAACAATAAAAAATATATAGACTCCAGCAATAAAGAATATCATATACACTCCACTACACAATTACTGTAGTATAAAGTTTGATGACTATATATACTATGTGCAAATTTAAACTGGGTTCCAATACTAAATCTAATATTCCATCTGTTTTATAATATCATCCGTAGTAGTTAGATTACGCTTTATGGCCTTTAGGTCATATTGAGCGCTCTACAGGAAGAGCCATGCCGCTTACGCATTGCGCACGCTCACTGCTTGCAGTTTGAGCGCCCTGGCATGGTTTTGATGTCCCACAATCGTGAGGCATCAAAGGTAACTGTAAATAGCAGTTACTTTCATCCTGCTCATCAGCACTACACTGATGAGGCCCATAAGGCCGAAACGGTACCATCTGTAGTTATATATATATATATATAGTCCCAGCTGAGTCTGACTTAAAGTTACTATAAATACTTGGTCTTGATAGTTGGTACAGTACAAAAGGGCAAGCATAAATATTCAATGTATTGGCATAAAAAGTTGCATATCAAAATTTTATAATACTTACTGGCATCATTGACTCTTTCTTGAACGGATATCTCATGTAAATCCAACTCTTCGCGTTGTTTAGCCAGATTTTCCTGCGAAATTTTGACTTCCGCTTCTTTCGTATTCACTTCGGGTGACTTGTGTGTCAAGTCGCCTTGGTTTTCTCTGAGTTTAAAATATGGAGAATCTTCCCAATCAGTTTTGTGGTTGTCCCTTCTTGTTGCATGTTCCAGGATGACCTTTATTTCGGTCACACAATTTGGTTTTAGAGCAAAATACTTTTGAGCTAAAATAAAACACAGCGAGTGGTGAAGCAACAATATGGCGAGTCACGAATATGCTAATAAATGCAAATGATTTTGCCGAAGGATACTTTGTCCTCGCCTTTCTTCGTTACTGCAAGCCATTAGAAGTTCTTCAGTAAATGATATTCTTCAACTTTTATTTGGGAAGTGTCTCCAAATTTACGTTTGAAAAATACAAGGAAAAATGCGGAATTTTCAGCTATTTCTGCTAACAATTCTGGCAATGCTATAAATCCAGGGGGGGGGGGGATTTCAAAGGGAGATTGTAGGGCATACACGTGTGGTGCTGTGGGACCCCTAGACGGTAGAATTTGTCCATGTGGGCATGATATCCTTCGACCGGAATACAAACATACATGCCCATAATAACACCATTATTTACCGCTTTGCATTTCTCCTGTGACTAATTTGTGCTGCAATATCTCTGAACTGTTCAAGGAAGTATTAATTGGGCAAGTATTGTTTCAAAAATGTTTTAAAATAAATAGATGGGGTATTTTAACAGCGCCAACAATCACAGCTAGGAGACCGGAAACTAACAACACTCGCAATTTGACTCCGGGAGGAAACTGCATAGCAACCAACCATCGTGTTATGCCAAATTGCTTACAAAAGAATTAAAAAGTCTTGACAAAATGAAGTTGAATTTTAAAGAAGCATAATATAAATAAATAATCACATGGGCAAGTCATGCAATTAATGATCAACACTACTTGTGATATTTGACAAATGTGCTAAATTGGACTCACCTTGGGGGTGATTGTGGAGTACTGGGCAGGACGAATTGGCTGGCATAAAAGGCACATCGATATGGTTCATCACCTTCAACCAACATATTGAGTGCTGGTGGTCGTTTTTGCATAAAAACTGGAGCAACTGGTGGATTAATGTCTTTAAAGATCTGATTGGAACATGCGACTATGTTTTGTATTCAACTCAATTTTCACACTGGAGCACTGGAAAGTGTTTGCAATAAACTTTAATAACTGTACTTTCTCAATTTATATACACCTCATTCTGTATTAATTCAACATGTGCTCCGCCCCTGATGCTTTCTCATTTACATTATCTTACAGTGATATGCAGAAAGAATGTCTGTAGTATAGACCCTTTGCACTGACATCACAAATCCTTAGAGTGTCCTCCAGATGCTCTCTAACAACAGTTGCTATGCAATTGTTCAAAGGCCAATATGGCTACCAAAAACAAAAACAAAGGTTTTCTGCTGGGATATTTCAATTCTAGAAATACATGCATGCAGCAACCCCTCGCATGTATTTTCCAAACATTGATTTAACATGAAGTATTAGTAATTGATTAACACTGAACCTGTGACTGAACGCAGGGTCGTGTTTACGTCAGTGTTGCCATGGCAACACGATAAATTTAATTTTTATTATATTTTTTGTACAACATGCTAAAAATAGTTGAAAGATTATTGCTTTTAACTATATAACAATGAATTTCCGAAATATGTACTGTAGGTATGTTGTTCTGCATTTTGTAAGCTTTGATTTAATGTAAAATTTAACGTGAATCGCTTCGTAAAATGTTTCGAAATGTTAATTTTAATATTAAACTTTTTCCGATATAAAACTGTACGGGTTCTTATATAGTTTATAAAACAAAATAAGTTCTAACAAAATGAGTAATTTCAGTTCGGTTTTCAAATGAATTTGCGCTCCTTTACATTTTACCTTTTATTCTTAAATTAAACAGGGTAATTTAGCAGACTTTATTACAGCTTCGTTGAAAAGGAAAGCAGTGCATGTTTTACGCAATAAATTAAAGCAACAAAATTCATAAACATTAAACATTCAAAGCAAACTTGCCCTATATTCCACGATTTTCCACAGTAAATCAACTCTTCTCACTTCAAACACAAATTGCTTCAAAGCCCACTGTGTGAAACATGATTTTCCAGGTATGTGCTTTTGAAAATTGAAATCTTGCTTATCCCACTCCTGGCAAACAGCCATATTTTTGAGATCATTGAGGATGACCACCCACGGTTGGTGACCGACGCCCGCACTCATTGATTAACTTTAGACTTGGCTAATGCTTTCCTTTCCCCGGTGTAAATAGCCAGGGGGAATTAGTACCCTCGCACAGCGCTTCGTGCCGTCGGCTCGGGGACAATTCAGTGTACACAAAGTAAGGAATGGTATATGTAGCGAAATTCGCTTACTCGAATGGAGAAGACCCGAAATACCAAAAAGTCTGTGGGAAGACCACATTAATATTTCGCCTTTGGTCACTTATACGGATGTAGGTATGTAGCTACTGCTTTCGCAAAGCCCGTACAGCCAAGAGCAGTTAAAAAATTATAAAAATTTGGATTGCTATCAAAACTTTGTGAACGGGTGGGTAAGAGAAGTATTGGGAAGGAAAATTGGCGAGCATTGCCTAATGATTGCAAAGGTAGGAATTAAATAAACTGTATCTTTTGTGTCAAATATTAAACTTTGCACTTACAATTATGAATTATTGATAAGATTTTTTATTTTATTTTCGTTGGAGTTGCTTAATTTTTTTGTTCTTTTTCTTCACAAGTAGCTGTAATTTTTTTATTTTTGTGGAGGGCGACATGGCAGGCTTGAAAACTTTACACGAAGGGACCTCTCCACTTGAATAAAAAAATGACGCCAGTGAAGCCAAAGGAGCTATAATATTGATGTCGCTTTCACTAGCAAACAGCCGTTTTCGTGCTGGAATTTTGTGTGCTGTTTGCTCAGTCTGAGTAGGAACCCAGCACAAAATCATTTTCAAGGAAATGGTTTCTGCAGAGAACTGATGTTTTTGATGGATACCAATTGTTTCTCCCAACAGCTGCAACCCATTCGCTCAAGAGAATTCTTCATTATGACAAGGAAACCTGTTAAAAATTATAAACCAAGAAACCATTCTGTTTTAAACATACAGAACCGATAACATATTATAGCCAAATAGTTCAATACTTCAATCTTTGCTGTATCGTTCACTGCCAACTATTATATGTATTTCTATGTATGACAGTGACTATAACAGTAAGTAAAAAATATGAAGAATGTTTATTCGTAAAAAAAAACTCCATAAAACATTGATACTATTAAAAATATCCTTTAAATGTAAACTTGTTTCTGCAATTGTTTATGTAGTATTAACTTATGCAGAACATAAGCGCCGGAAGCGCTAAAGTGGAAACCGTTGTTTTGACTTTCCGACTCACCTGAAAAACGACTGCTGAACTTCCGCATTCTCTTTTTCCTCCTTTTTGTATCTTTCTTTACATTTGTAAGCAGAGCAAGAATTAGGCATCTTTGGCCTTTACATAGCAATTATACAGAATAACAGAAGTAAGAAAAGTTTATAGTTTTTTTTCCATTTGTCTAGTTAACCCATTGAGTCGCATTGCACCCTACTTTATTATTTTACTCTGTTATCTTATATAACTATATAAATTTATAAAATAAGAAAGAATGGCAGTTACAGTTTATTCATATTATACCGGGTGTCCCAAAAAAAAAGTACTCCGGTTTGATTATTAATAATTTCAAAGCGAGTGAAGCAATTAGAATCAAATAACTTTCGTTAAAAACAGGAAATGCTTTCTTAGATTTTGATATATTAGATGTAAATTTTCGCACATTATTTACTGAGATACTAACATTTGAATTTATGCATGTTTTTGATCGATTTTTTAAATACCCAAAAACAGGTTAAGGAGTAATACATTTTCTTGAATGGCCTATTCATATTTTGAGTAGTCACAAATGAACAAAACAAAGTTGACTGTTTCTAAGTTTGAATAGGATGAATATGGTTTAAGTACTGTATTATGGTTTAAGTACTGTTTAATAAACGGCGAGTTTATTAAACGGCTTCAAACACGACTATACAAATGCAATATATATACCGCCTTATTAGTATTCTTTATATAAAGAATACTAATGAGGACACGACAACAATAGATACTGCCTTATTAGTATTCTTTATATAAAGAATACTAATGAGGACACGACAACAATAGATACTGCCTTATTCAGTATTCCTTATATAAAGAATACTAATTAGGAGAGTTTTATCAGGTTTAAAGCCACTGCACGTGACATATTATAGTTGACATGATTAGTTTTATCAGGTTTAAAGCCACTGCACGTGACATATTATAGTTGACATGATTTGCCAATAAGCTTATGAATTATTAATGAGTGTTTGAAGTACTAATAAACATTTTATGAAGTTTCACCAATTTACTCATAATAATACATCTTTAAGTTGAGCAGCACTTGGTTAATATTTGATAAGCCTTTCTTGCTAAGCCACTTGCCTTTCGTTTAGTACTGCATGAACTCTTGCAATCACAACAGCTTGTCTATACGTGTATTGAATGAATTAAACTGGTTACATCAAATATTAGTTTACAAATTAAACTGGTTGATAAGCCGTTTTTCGCAAATTTTTGACACATCCAGAAATATACTATCAAATTTTAACATTAATATCTCGGTCAGTTTTTTTATAAATATACAACTGTAATATATCAAAATCTAAGTTAGCCCTTCATCTATCTAATAAAATATATTTGAGTGTAATAGCTTCACTCGCTTCAGAGTTATTTTTTTTGGGACACCCGGTAGCATTTGTAAATTCTGAACTCTGATTGGCTAAGAGCTGTGCTGATATATGTCAACACGGAAACGTCGGAAAATTTATTTCTTTACATTTCTTTCTTTACATTTCTTTGTGCTATATTTTAAAACGGCAATTGCTAGATAGTATACTTCAAAATAAGGTTTCCGTTTTTATATCAATTTTTAAAATAAGTTAGGGTTAGTTTGGGGTGGTGTTAGGTTAGGGTTAAGGTTAGTATAAAACTGAAACCTTATTTTGAAGCATACTTTCTAACAATCACCATTATAAACAAATATAAAACATTTTTTCGTATTGATATATGGTTATATCAACACTCGTGGAAATTGTGAAAACTCAACAATTTCTCATTTTCCCAATTTCCACTCGTGTTGATATAACTGTATATCAACACGGGAAATGTTTTATATTTGTTAATTATGATATCACTGGTTGCGTTTGAGATGGCAGCAAATAGGAGAAAGTCTAATATGATATGAATAAACTGAAAAAGCCATTTGTCACTATTTTGAACATACTCTGAAGTGATGGAATTAAAAATAGGGGCAAAATTTAATTTCATAAACACTTTAATCATTTACATGATTTTATTGGTAGATTGGACGAAGCATTGGTGCGAAAGCTTGCCATTCGATGTTTGCGGAGAGGCATTGGTAGCATGGAGTACATTGATACATTATTAATTATGGAAGATGATTTGGATGAGGATCAGGAGGATGGTGATCTTAGTGAGTTTGGCAAATCATCAATGACAGGGGATGACAACAATAACCCACCTGAGTAAGGCTCATCCAGGGAACCCACAGAGGAGTCCACAAATAATAGTACACCAGATTGGTGTGTTAGTGGCAGATGTAGACCAATGCCCCAGGAAGTCGAAAACAAGTGCTGCAAATTAAAAAATGCATAACACTTCACATTTCACCAAGTTGTGTCTTGATCCTGATGTTCTGGCGTTATGTATCAGAAATAGAGCGGACATAAGAAATGACCACAAGGACAATAGCATGAGGGCTTTCCAAAAAGCTGCTTACAGGCAATTCATTCTTGCATGCCATGGTCATCTGGGTAAGAGGAACAGACTGGTCTGCCCTTCATGTGTTGTATTAAAAATAAGGGAACGTTTTCCATCTGTCACTGGAATTTATATGGGTTTAGGGAACACTGATATTTTTGTATAACTTCATTTTGTAGCATATATCTAAATATATTTGTAAGTGCAATAACAGCTGATATATGTACAGTATAAAAAGGCAATGAACTGGTATCTGACTATTCTTTGACGAATCTGCTGCTCCTCTCAACAATTTACTTTGTAGATGGTGGTGGTATGTGGGCAATAGTACTGGAATTTTTATGGGGTATAAGGAACACTAGTAACATTTTTTGAACATACTAGCACACATAGCACATAAAGATTTATTATATTTAATCCATTAAGCTGCAGAGCTTCCCCATTGACAAGTAAAATCGTCTGGCATTAGACAAGTAAAAAAGCCTAGTGTTAGACAAGTAAAAAAAAATAAGTAGGGCACACTGGGCTCAATGGGTTAAATAATTAGAGTCATTGTCAGATTTTTTGGTTGACCATTAAGCTGCAGAGGTTCTCTATTGACGTGTAAAATTGTCTGGCATTAGGCAACTAAAAAAAATAAGTAGGACACACTGCCCACATTGCAGCTCAATGGGTTAATTTAAACTGTTATTCAATCTTAATGCCATTTAGAAATTGTTTATTTTTCAAATCTGCTTCTTCGGGCAGCAATTTCCTTTGTGGATGGTGGTGGGATGTGAGCAATGGTCGGGGAAACAAGTGCTGGATCACTCTTGTTCAGATCAACTGCTTGTGTAACGCCATCGAATCAAAAGCTCTTCTTAGCATTTTGGATAGTAACACTCGGATGTAGTCATACCCTTTCAAACATTTGATTTTTTTAATATCCCATTGCCTGATTCTCTGGTTATATTTCCCTGTCACCATATCCTCACCTGACTGTGCTTTCATTTGTGGAAGGCCAAGATGGTAATTCCAATCTATGGCTACTAGTTGTCGTCTTGCTTTGTATGCTTAATTTATAGCTAAAAATTGCTAATTGTAAACATTTCCTTTTGGTTAACTCATTAAGCGGCAAGCTGTTACAATGTTTCTACCCGCCTAAGGCGCAAGTAATATGGCGAATTTGTGATTGAATTCAAGAGCTTTCACCAAAATGGCAGTATCTCAGAAACAGTTGCATAAGAAAATCTGATCTTTTCAACCAAACATTAGTGATATATGATTGGCCAAATTTAGTTTAAATGACTTTGCATGTATTTTTATTTGTAAAGCAGTGACACTTTGTTTTTCATTGTCACTCATCACCTAAAGGGGCAATATCTCCATAAATTTATATAAAAACCAAAAAAAAATAATTTACTAAATTAGTACATATCTATATTATAACCAATTTTCATCTTTTGGGATACAAATTAGAAAACGATCAAAAATTATAAAAAATACTCATTTGCTTTTTTTGGGCAAGATATTTACAACATGAAATTTAGAACAGTAACTAAGTGTTCAAATTCAACAAAATGTGCAAGCCAAAACACAGTGCATGTTCACCTTTGGAGTTTTTAATTACCTCAAATATATTTAAAATTATAAATTGCAGTGACAAAACCAAAAGTTATTCACTTCTTTACTCAAAGCACTGAAAAACACCATAAAGAGAAAAAAATTTTAAACATACATCAGGTAAGTCTTTTAGCTCAATTTTCTCATGTTTCTGTTTGGAAAGAAACGGTTTTTAGCCAAAATTATTTTGCGCGCCAATGTAGGTTGCTATAAAATGTCAGACACTTGTTTTCTTTTGAAGTCTGGCTCTAAAAAAACAATCGCTTTTTTAGTTTGAAATAAGCTTTCATAAGGACTAATTGTGTAGAATATCTGTATGCTCAAATGAAAAAGATAACCTAATATTCAGGTATTCAACATAGCTATAAAAGGGTGAAATAAGGACTTTCATCTTTGGTTGTTTGTCAGACATGAGAAACCACATTAGTGCCATTTTGTCGTGTGTGATATCTTATAAAATAGACACATCAAAACCATATACTTTTAGTTCAGAAAATAACAAAGTTTCCCATAGACATTATTAAAAATGTTCTAGTGAAGCGATTTCATGATAAATAAGTGAGCTATGGGCCCAAAATAACTGCTAAACTATGTTTTTGTTAGGACTTCAATTTCATGGCTTCCCGCAAAGGAAGCCATTTCAGAGAGAAGCGGCATTTTGCAAGCAACCGTTCCTTTTCCTTCTGATTCAACATGTAGTTACTAGAAAATGAGGTTGCATCAACATTATTATCTGCTTTATCAATTTAAAGTTTTATGGGGATATAAAACTCAATAGAAAAAACGTTTTAAAAGCTTTAGGACTGAAGTGCAGACTTTTTGAAAATTCGCACGTGGCAAGCAAGCGCACTAATTCAATACATTTATTTTAAACCACAATATGTCTGAAACGAGTTGTCGTTTTAAGACTAAATTGATGAAAATAGATATAACAGTGATTTTGGAATATCCTACTTACTTAGTGTAATTTAGTACTCAAAATATTCTTGCCAAAAAGGGCGCGTACGCACACAGTAATTTAATCTGGTGTCGTTTGAAACATACTTTAGCTAAAATAACAACTTGAACAAGAAGACCAACAATGGGGTTACGAAAACAGTCGAAATTGTGCCCAAATTTACATAAACAGTTCATCTAAAAAGATAACTTTAAACTAGATTTAACCAACTTTAATGTGGTCGAATTTTGTGAATGTTTGATTGCATATTTCTACTAAAAAATACCTTTTAAAATATCGTATCTGCTCACTTGAGTTCCATGTTCATCTTTCTTGTGATTTCCGACTTCTATTTTTAATAAAGTTTGGAGAAATCCTCATCTTTTTGGCTGAAAATCTTGCGGATGGTTCACAGAAGAACTTGGCCCCAAAACGTCAATACATTCACTTTCCTTTGTAGATGTAGATGATTCAAAAACCTCTTCTTTCTTCGCTGTAGATGATTCAAAAACCTCTTCTTTCTTCGCTTTTAAAACTTGCTGTAAAACCCTTCTTTGCAACAGTATCGCCATTGTTCATTATTTTTGAAAAACTAAGGTTTTAAACTTGAAACACTTTGCGAGTTTTTGGCCGATTTTCTTGCATGATACACCGTTGAAAAGCTCGAATTTCACGTTCTATTTTCGTATCCGTTGCTAGGCAACCCAATAAACACGTGCTCAAATATCATGCCCGCAAGTTAAGGAGTCTTGTTAGGGCGCATTGCTGGTTACCCCCTTGCCAATCTCAGGGCGCATTCAGGCTCATTGCCGCTTAATGAGTTAACCAAAACATTTTATTGCACCGAGTATATGCAAAACAAAGTCAGATAATTTTAAGTTTACCAAGTGTTGTACCTTTTATGAAATATATTGCATGATGAATAACGATTGTTTTGTGTAACAAGTTTTACTATAACTGACATTTTTTTTTCACACCAAAAAGACCGAAACCAAGACAACATGAAATTGTTTGAGCCACACTACTGTAATTTCAAACAGGAAAAACTTACATGGAAGGTGTTTGCTTTGGGGTGTAAACCAAACCAAGACTGTTCGCGCACTCAATGCCACCAGTATTTTTGGTACAAGTGAACACATGCCAGTGATAATCTGTAATACAGCAGTTGTGAAGTGGGTGGACATCATGTATTTAACCTTACCTAAAACGGGTGGAATACTTGAAACTGCCAGGTAGGTCGGGATTTAAAATGACTTTTTGCAGCTCATTAAGAGCGAAGGTCCACTAATATCGAGCATCAGCCGGTCACGCTCAAAGTTTCGATTTTGCTCATTTTTGGTTTGCAGGAAGGCATTACCAAGTAAACAAACGTGATGTAGTTTGTTTTTCAAAAAACCGCTAAAATTCTGAGAAATCCGAGAAAAACGATTCAACTGTCGGCGGCCTAAAAAATATGCAAATTTTCAATTGGATCGAACAGGTTAAAAAACAACTAACGCATGCAGAATTGGAAAAGATTTGAAAACTGTACGTTTGTAAATCGATGGAAGAGATGTTTGAGACTCGATTGAGTATGAAATCATGATATTAACTATTAATTAAAACCAGACAGCTGATATTTAGAATCGTATGGTATTCACACATAGCTAAAATTACAATCTACTGTTGCCACGCCAAAACCATTTTAACTAAGTGCCCCAGATTTTTTCTACACGAAACGTACGCCATTAACTAATCAAATGTTCTTCTAGAACATATAAAAAAATTAGTTCGGGTTATTGTATTTAGAGTTCGTACGGAGGCCGTAAATATTATATATTTTCGCATATAGCGTGACTGAAATCGACAAATGTTCTGTTCCTTCCGGAAGTTCCGGTCGCTATTTTCTCATATTAAATAGTTGTTATTTTCATCGGGAATTAAACCCGAAAATACATTTCCTTAAAAATGGCCATTATTAGCAATTTACATGGTTTTAGCAGTCACAGCAATAAGACTAAGTAGATCAGTAGTGCTATGACCGAGATAATTTCTGTACATTTTATACCGATTACATGGAGAGTTTTCAGCCTGGGCTAAATTTCAGCTCGGTAAACCGAGCCAAAATAGCATCATGATTACATGGGCAGTTTGAACCTGGGCTGAGTTTTAGTGAGAGCAATATTTATTCCTTGTATAGTATTAAAACAAACCCGGGATGAAATGTCATCCCGGCCTGAAATCATACGATATCACGAAAGGCAATATTCCGCTTGTTTGAGCATTTAAAACGCCGATTAGTCGACTATTTGGCTTGTGTAAGACTGTGGTTGCATATAAAGTATGAAAGATAAGACGAAATGCAAAATAAAGCTATTTAAACGATTGTTTTTTTTTACCCTGGGCTGAAATTATTTGCAATTACATGGGATATTTCATCCCGGTTGACAGGGCTGAAAATCTCATCCTGGGTGACATAAACCGGGATGAAAATTTCAACCCGGCCTGAATTTCAGCCCTATCAACCGGGATGAAATATCCCATGTAATCGCAAATAATTTCAGCCCCGGCTAAAAACAATCGTTTAAGTGGCTTTATTTTGCATTTCGTTTACACTTCGAAATTTTTTCCATATAATCGTAAAATTCATATTATATTGAATTTATAGGGTCCCGGGCTGAAATTTCATCCCTGTTTGCCAGGCTGAAATTTCATCCCGGGCTGAAAACCTCCACGTAATCGGCCCCCTTACTTTAGCTAAAGACAAAACTTAGCACATTTTCACTAAGCTATAAAAGAAGGATGACTTCGAAATTATTTTCAGTTTTTTTTAATTGTTAGTTTGCATGTGGTTTGGCTGAACATGCTCAGAGGACAGAGACAGAGAAATTGTAATAATATTCAGAGGTGGTCAAAACTGAAACTTTCTGCTCAGTTTTATGGCCTTTTTCTCATTACATATTTCAGTTTGTTGGGTTTGTTTTTGCTATATTGCAGCTTGAAATCCTAAACACTTTTGTGGTGAAAAGTAAACTATCAGGTAAGAGCGCCGGTTTGTCTTGAGACAGCGATCGGGCGATGTAATTAACGTGTAAATTTTGTATCTGGAAAGTTTGATACTGCATGTCTAAAACTAGATTTTGCCAAGGTCTGGCCACAGAACATAGATCAGTACCAGAAGGGCCACTCAGCGGTGCAACGTGTCGCCATTTTTCTATGCAAAAATATGCAGTTGACTGGCCAGATGGCGGGGCCTTCAGCCAATACAGCGCGTTTATTGGCCAGAAAATGGAATCGACTGGCTAGGAAGATGGCGGCCAGGGTGACATAAACTTCAAAGCTTCCGACGTAAGTGGCCCTTCTGTGTGCCTTATTCTGTGGTCTGGCCGTCATGGATATAAAGTGCTCCTTTTTCTCAATAGTTGGTGGTCATTGTGGCCATAATACTAGAGTTAAAAACAAATCATCAGAATGCGTTCAGTTGTTAAGTTGTAATCATGATATTACAGGGAATAAATCGGAAAACATTGAGCAATTCGTAACATAATAGTTTTGTTTGTGGAAACACCACGTAAATTTATATACTGCAAAGCTTTCGATCCGTAAGCCCAGATCTTCATCAGTGCACATATATATTATTAGCACTGATGAAGATCCGGGCTTACGCATCGAAAGCTTTGCAGTAATAAACAGTGTGGCCAGATGTTTGTCAGCGGATTTTACTAAACCTTTGCTAACATTTTACTAAATAGGCCAAAATTTTACCAGATTTGGATTTTACCCATCCCACTCCTGGGGGGAGGGGGGGGGGGTTTGATGGACAGTATTGGATACTATCCATTAAATCCATATTTTTAAATGTAAGTTTGCAATTTCGAAATGAAATTCGTCATATGCCCAATTTTTAGCTGCGCGTGCTACTTCATGTTATTCGTTCAAAAGAGGCGACAAATTAAATGACGTACCTGAAGCATGCAATGAGCAAACAGAACACAGGCTCCGATTCAGAAGTGAGGCATTGCCACAGCATCAGGAAGGCATGTACTTTGCAGGGTTTTCTGGTCATCATCAAACGTTTTAATAGAATTTTACCAAAAAAGTTACCAAATGTTGAAATTGAACTAAAAAATCTCTTTTTTACCAAATTTCTATCAAAATTGTCGAAATTTTACCAAAACTAAAAAAATATACTGAATATGATCACACTGGTAATAAATTTATGTGGTGTTTCCACAAACAAAACTATTATATTTTTCGCCATGCAAACATACAAAGAACTTATTAATACGTAATATATCCTGCACATCGATCTACACTTGGAGCAGGGTGGAAACAGGCAGAAAACGAGAAATGCATAATTCCTGTGATTCTATCAAATATTTCTTTACCACTATTTCCATTGTTACTAGAAACGAGATGATAGAGACAACAGTCACGACAGGGAAATCGGGCAAAGCACTGCCAAACAAATGTACTTTATTGACTTTGATTGGCAGCAATAAAAATAGTGTTAATGGTTCGCACGCAAATATTCCTAATTTTAAAAACTGCACTAATTTTGCGAAATATAAACAGAACCAAAAATATTGTGATTGTTCTATCAGGAGAGTAAATTTAATCGTACAGTACGGTGGCGCGCGATCGCCAATCGTGTCAGTTCTACTTGCTTCACCTGATGTTAGCTTCTTTAGAGACACTTCCTAAAAATGCTGTAACTGCTAAAACGCTGTGAGTTGCTAATAAAGGGTGCCTTTCTTTTTTTAACGGCATTTTCGGGTTTAAATTCCGAATGAAAATATAAACGAATGAGAAAATAGCGACTGGGAAGGAACAAACACTTGTCGATTTCAGTCACGCTATATGTCGAAAATACCGAATATTCACGGCCTCCGTACGAACTCAAAATACAATAACCCAAACTAATTTTTTTATATGTTCTAGAAGAACATATAATTAGTTAATGACGTAAGTTTCGTGAGGAAAAAATCTGGGGCACTTAGTTAAAATGTTTTTTTGCGTGGCAACGGTACATCGTAATTTTCGCTATTTGTGAATACCATACGATTCTAAATATCAGCTGTCAGGTTTTAATTAATAGCTAAAATTATTATTTTATGCCAAATCAAGTCTCAAACATCTCTTCTATCGACTTACAAACGTATAGTTTTCACATCTTTTTCCTACTTTGCGTGCGTTACTTGTTTTTGAACCTGTTTGATTCAACTGAAAATTTGCATATTTTTGAGGTCGCCGACAGCCGAATGGTTTTTCTCGGATTTCTCAGAATTTTAACGGTTTTTGAAAAACAAACCATATCACGTTTGTTTACTTGCTAATACCTTCCAGCAAACCAAAAATGAGCAAAATCGAAATTTTGAATGTGTCCGCGAATTCTCGATTTTGCTCCATTTTAGTGGACATCTGCTCTTAAAATCTTTATCCCAATGATCAAACCAAGGGAGACCTTCATCATGATCAAAGTTTTCATCATGGTCACATTGACCACCAAGCCACTGGTGTTGATTGCAAATGTGGTGGAGCAATCCAATCCACTTATTTTAAACAGATATAAGCTTCAATCTTCAGTGTGGGTAATAATTAACTTCCCGACGAAGGGCCTATGCTCAAAATGTCGATTTTCTCTTATTTTTCAAATAGCTACTACCCACACTGAAGCTTATTTACCACATCCCCATCTACCCTGACAACCCACATTGAGATTTAAACAGATATACCCAGCTGGCGAGTTTCAGTACAAATTAGAAAGTTGAACAAATAAATACCTTCATAAGTCTAAGTGCTTTGTCATCAGAGGTGTCCTCATCTTTTCGGCATGCGCTGGAGCAGTTGTGCCAGAAATGTCTGCCAATGTGGGTTGACCAATCCTTAATTTTTTCATCACTTTTGGTTTGCCCAACTAAAAGACACATAACACTTATTGTAAGTTGATATGAACCACAGTTCATTATTACCCCCACATGGACTTTTTCCCTTGCTAATTGCATTTTGCTGTAGGCAAATTCCAGTAAAGTACTATAATGCATTTAAGTGTACATAACACTGAAGCTATTTTGGAAGCTTTGTGAAGAACATTTAATATGCAACTTGCAAGCAATATAGACAAAAACAAGGCAAAATGTCCATACTTAGCTAAGTGCCCCATTGTTCAATGGTCCAGACAAACCTTAGCCAGACATTTCTTAATGCTTTTAGACTTGTGCCAAACATCTAGACTGTACACAATATCCTTGTATTGGGATTCTGAAATAAAAAAATAACCAATAACATAAATGTAGCTACTGACTACCAATAGTGCATAAATGATTAAATTTATGTCCATTGTCACATCAACAATGAACTGCCGTAATTTGACTATGTATTTGGGTCTATTTTCCTTTGGATATTGTAAAAGTTTTATTGTACGTTCAAAGTTGTTTATTATAAATATCTTAATCCATTGAGTGGCAGCTCTCCACTTGACAAGTAAAATTATCTGGCATTAGACTGAGTAAAATCATCTGGCGTTAGATCGAGTAAAATATTCTGGCGTTAGACAGTAAAATAGTCTGGCGTTAGACAGAGTAAAAACGTCTGGCATTAGACAGAGTAAAAATGATAAAGTAGGGCACATTAGGGTGCATTCCCACTTAAAGAATTCATTAGTACCCGGTTTCTTAATACACTAGCTGTTTGGTGTTTCAAATCAAATTTATAATCTGATATGTTTCTTGCATATGATATTTTTCTTCAAATACAGGATTGAAGATGGAATTGGACAAAAGCAGCTATTGTTCTATTTTATAACTTAACTAATGATTTCACTGATGTTGATGCATCAGTCATGAACTCAGCCACCTTTATCTCTTCAGTAAGCCTCTCTAGACTTTGCTGAACTGCCTCTTTTTCCATGTTTGGGGAGACCAGGCTGACATGTCTCTTGTCCAAGACTTCAATGTGAAGAATATCGTTTGAATCTACCTCCATCATGAAATAGCAAAGATGACCATCACCACCAACAACAATACCATCTTTTTCATAAAATTCCTTCATGACTTCACTCCTCATCCAAGACTGCAATTGTTGATTTCTGGAATCAAATACAACCTTTGGAATCTGTAATAGGTTGACTTGGACAGAAATTCAAGATTAAAAAATTTTGCCATGCATTCAACTTTTGCATAGTTGCTTCCAGATAAGATGATGGAGGCAGCTGTCTGTAGATTGTTGGCATAAATATCATTGATTTGGTGGGATGACAAAAAATTTAAACTTATACCCTGATGAGCACAAGCAGTTTACAGCAAGGGTAAGTCCAACAAAGTGATGCCTATTTTTTTTTTTTATTGATAATCGCTTTATTAGCATGACCATATTTTACAGGTATTGCTAAAGCTTAACTATAACGTAACAATGTAACATATGAAAATATTTAAGAAGTAGACTATAAGAAGATACTATTTACAGGATGGAAAGTTTAACTAATGACTACCAGCATTCCCGGCTTCAAGTTGTTTAAGTCTTTCCTCAAAACATGAAAAAATAAATTTCGATAATTTCGGGATGGTGTTACTAGCAGTTGACTTCATTATGTCACCTGATAAAGTTGGTTCGTTTAAGTTTGTCTCAGTAGTAGTGAGATCGTTTTTTAGACTGTTTATAAAGTTTACTCGAGTGTCACCGTAAGCCTCGCAAGTGAGGAGGAGGTGAGATTCATTTTTGACTTCTCCCGAGTGACAAAGGTTACACAGTCGTTCTTCTCGGGCTATATTATGGTATCTACCAGTTTCAATCTGAAGGCTATGGTTACTTAATCTGAATCGTGTTAAGGTTTTCCTTTTGTTTGAGTCTTTTATTATAGATAAGTACTTTTCTACTTCGTAATCTATCTTGATGGTTGAATAAAAGGTTAGTTGCGAGGAATTTTCAAGTTTGTGTTTCCAAAATGTGAGGTAATTTTCTTTAAGACGTTTGGTAATAGGTTGAATAAGTTCAGTTGTGATTGATTCCAAGTCAGTGACTTCTGTGTTGAGGTTAAATGCTTTCAAAATATCCATTGCTTTTCCATAATAAGAAGTGTTCTGTTTAGTAAACAAATCTTTTGAGATTAGGAAAGCTTGTTTGGCAATTGCTGTTTCCGATAAAGAGTTCAAATGAGTGATGTACTTGAAAAGTCTTTTGAAGATATTAATAATTAGAGGGAATTTTCCAAGTTCACCTCTTGAGGCGATATTGCTAGCTTTTTACCAACACCTAGATATAGTTTGCAGAATCTAAGGTGGACTTTTTCAATAGGTAACTTGTCCCAATTGTTAAAATCGTTTTTTACATATGCACCCCA
>CACRXK020001513.1:6545-53368 GCA_902702795.2 Paramuricea clavata
GTGAGATGCCAACAAAATCTTGATATTTACCCATAACCAACACATGGCAGAACCCTATAGTATATATATATATATATATATATATATATATATATATATATATATATATATATATATATATATATATATATATATATATATATATATATATATATATATATATATATATATATATATATATATATATACAATTTATTTCATTAACATTATTGTATTTAATATAAGTAAGTTTTGCAATTAAAATATCAGTGGTGATATTCTCTTACATTTAATATACTAAAGTGTTCCCAAAAACTTGGAAGTAATATTGATAAACTAACAGATTATAAAACTAACTAAGTTATTGTAAACTATGTATGTTCGATTACATGACCCCAGTACAGTAATAATGTATGTAATTAAGTGTTTTCAATCTGAAAATATTTAAATATATTTCGTCCTAAGTATAGAAGGTAAGTACGTTGGTGTGGTTACCACGAATCAACAAGATAGGAGGTAAATCTTTAGTCATCATCTCTAACCAACTCATGTACATCGTAGGTTCAACTGCTTCACTGGGCACAGGTAACGTCATCACAATTAAACTCGCATCTTTACTGTGTTCTCTTAGTAATTCACCTAACCGGATATGACGTAAGCTTCTCTTTTTATGTTCTCCCTCGACAGAATGCCCGGCCAGATTTTTGAATGTTTGCATGTTCTCTAAACTTGGTTTGTCGTATAATCCGTCAAATTCTTCCACACACGAAACATCGATACGGAACATTTTCAGTAAATTGACCATACGAATCTTACTAGAACTGATAGAACTTTCTTTCGTTGTCGCCTGTGGAGTAAAGACTCGCAGTTTACATTGCTTCCAAAACCGAGATTGACTTAACAAATACGGGATAAGCAGAGTGAGGCCACCGTCATCAAACAACCACCAGACATCAATGGTTCCTTCGCGTTTCTCGTTTACAATACGTAAAATTTTCATTTCTTTATCAAAATTGGTTCTAAGGATAGCCACACCAAACTGATGATCAAATGCATTTTGAATAATATTCACATAGTTCTTCGTTGTTTTCGTTTCTTCCAAAGATTTATTCCCATCATCTGGTTGTTCCTTCAGGATTGATTCTCGCCAGTTTGTTTTGAAGCCAAGGAAAACAGTGTTGGGTTTTATCTTACCAAGGCCTGTACATTCAAGTAAGCACTTCACACCGAGTCGGAGATCATGAGCTAAATAGGAAAGAATAACGGAGTAAACAGATTTTAATACCAATAAAGATTTTTTCTGTGTTGGTGTAATGTACTCAGGTGAATATGATGCTTGTGATGTTACTCTGAGTGTATATCCACACCGGGCAAGATTATTAGGTTATTGGTAAATAGGTTATTGGTAAATATCAAGATTTTGTTGGCATCTCACTCGATTGAAAACACCCTGGTTATTTTGTGTACTGTTTGCCAGATGTAATGTTAACTGGTTTGTTACGTTGTCGGGTGGTTGTCGTGTGGTATTAGCCCGTAATTTACGGCTTATGATGCACAATGGTGTAAAATTTAGCAGGTTGTACATACAAGGTCTGTCTGGTGGCACGTGAAGATAGTTTAAAGTTGTGACGTCGTCGTCATGTGGTTCAAAGTCATTTCAGATGGTTCTGTCAGATGGTGCCAATGAGCTCTCTATATATTTCTGGAGCAAGAACTTCAGTCATTCGTCCTATGAGAAAAGTGAAGCCAAGATGACGGAAATTGGCGTCCAATAGCGATTTTTCCCAGTTTTTCTCGACCGGACCGTATCGCTAAACAAGTAATCAGTTCATAAAACCTGTGTGTTATGCTTTAAATCGATATAAAAATACAAATTTCGGCACACTCATTGCCAGTATCGTGTTAACCGCGCAGACAATAACAATTGAAAGAGACTGGAACTAACGTCCAATAACTCTTCAATTTCCACCATCTTGGCTTCACTTTTTGGACTTGAGTTCTCGCTCCAGTTATATGTAGAGCTCACTGGTTCGTCCTAACCGTAGCGAATTTATTCAATCAATTATTGAATAAAAAACTGTTTTTTCATCCCTTTCCTGAAATCCCAAATGGACAGTAGAGTCCTAGACTCTACAGTCCATTTGGGATTTCAGCATTTCATTTCGGTTTAGGCCAGACAATTTTACTCTTTAATGGGGCTAGTTTCGATCTACCTGTAGAAATGGTATGAAATGCCTTGATCTTATTTTGAAGAAGCCATGCATTCGCCTTTTCATAATCAGCGTGTTGATTACTAACAGAGCTTTCATCCTTCACTTGGCCACAAATCATAAGACCGTTGTTCTTTGTTACATGCGACACCAAATGTAGCAAATCACTTTGTTCGTGAGGTGAATCACATAGGACAAGGCACTGGGGACGAAAGTTCTTCACGTGATCCGCTATGGAATTATATTGGTAACTCATGGTCAGGATTGTACGGTAGGTGACTGCTTGTGTCGAGGAACCCCAGTTCACCTGAAATACAGAAGAATACCAAATTCTGGTAAAAAATCGGGACTGTTAAATGTAAACACCATCTAAAAGGTTATAAAAATGTATACCGTCAATTGCATTGAAAGATGATAACATATTCTATACGTAAATGAAACTATGATACAGTCGAACTTGTCCTTACGGAAACTTCTAATAAGGATTGTTTAATATTTCCCGAAATAATATATTAATCTCCAAATTATGCTTAATTAAGGCCAAAGTTATACAGATAAATTATACGGAGCAGCACTTAACTCGATTAGTACGTTGGTTACTCTTACCTCAGGCTTTTTATACGAGACATATTTATAAAGAGCTCCAATGATGACAATTGTAACTAAAGCTGCCCACCATTCAATAAGAAACATAATACCAATACATAACAATGCTCCAAATAAGGAAACCCATTTGTTGTAATATTTAAACGATGGTCTCCAACCTGGTGATCGACCCAAAGATGCTGCAAACACAGCATAATTGATTAGAGCATACGACATTAGGAAAAAGTTGGAAATGATTGGAGCAATCACATTAAGTTCAGCAATTGCAATGAAACCAGCAGCAATGAAGAAGACAAGAATGTAGGCTCTTCGTGGTTCGTCATTAGGTCCACTTCCTTTGGCAAAAAACGTGATATATGGAAATATTTCATCTCGACAAACAGCTTGGAAAACTTTAGGGGCTCCGACCAAACTGGCAAGTGCAGAGGATAATGTTGCAGCAAAAATACCAATGATGACCAATGGCGCCCAGACTGAAATCTTTTGCATCATCTTTGAAAATAAGGAAATGCTAAATCAGCAGGAAATGCTAATATTGGAATTTGTAGTTGGTAAAGTAGTGTCTATCCAATAAGGTATATGTTACCCAGGGGTTATCATGCTTTAGCATAAACGCCTCATCGTTCTCAAGGCTTGACAGGCTGCCTGTGTTGCCGTAAGATGCTCTGGGAACAAGAATGGCATAAACGTAACTAAATTAACTTCAGCCATACTGCGTACTATAGATCAATCCGTTCTGCTTATTGTTTAAACTACCTGTTTTTGTCAGGGCCTGTTACTATAGGAGAAAACGTCCTTGTCAAGTATTTTTCAGTTTTCAGTGAACAAAAGTGATTTTTTCTTTTATTGTTTATATACCTTAGTCCTACAGGAAGCATTAACTCTTATATACTTAGCAGCTAAGCAATTTAAAAACCTTTACCTGGTAATCGTTATTCAATCCATACTTGCACTCCATCATAGCACACGTAATCGTCTCATTAACAATTCCTGTAGCATCACGTACAGCACAAGATCCAGCCATTATACCCAGAAGTACATAAACCACCCCAGTTATCCCGATTGCAAGAAATGTTCCTTTGGGGATCGCCTTTTGTGCATCTCTTAAATCTCCTGAAATATTTACTCCTGCAAGAATGCCAGTGGCTGCTGGGAAGAACACAGCAAACACAGAGAAGAAATTCTCCTTTCCAGTGTAACTGGGGGAAAAGTTTTCACTAAGCGCTGAGGAACTCACACCAATGAAACCCTTTGACTCTACATCAGAAGAGAGAGGACCTACAAAGAATCCTATAATAATGCTTACCATTGCAGATAAGAGAAGAAAGAGTAGGCCTAATTGTGCCTTTAATACCCACTCCAAACCAACCAGTGTGAGACCTAACAATATCACAACTGTACCTAAACCTACTATTCGAGTATCATTGATGTAATCTATCATCACAGAACCATTTTCAACCAACAAGTATGCAACAGTTTCAGCAAAACCGACAACATACATTGCCACAGCAACTGCATTTGCCAATGAAAAGACCAGACCAATAGAACCACCAAATTCTGGACCCAAACTACGTGAGATAAGATAGTACGCTCCACCTGAACACAAAGAAAAGATATTTAAAAAAATCATTTTAGACTAGCTGAGAAAAAGTGCTATGTTCTACGCTTGAATATATGTGCAACATAAAAACAAAACATTAATTCTGTCTCTGAATACAATTTGCTTCTCATTAATCAATGAGACTTCAATCTTGTCACGCCTTGGCCTTGGGGCCTGGGAAATCTAAAAAACATTGTCCCACTTGGAAATTCTAATGCTTCCTCGAACGTTTGTCCGTTTGCCTACCACCAGGCCCGAATGTTTCCTACATTTCATTGTTAAATAGTAAGATTTAAATCGCATGTTTTTTTTATCGGATTTAGAGTCACAAAAATGGGATCGATATCGTGAATCTAAAGATAATAATCATGCGCAGTGCGCTGACTATGAAAAGTGCATGTAAGGGCCAGGGGCAGCCATTCCTTCTCTCCTCAATTCAGTTGGTAGAACTGAGAACCTACTATTCAGTTCTACAATCTATGTAAGTAATTTTAAAGTTCTTATTAAGTCATACCTCCTTTAATTTGTCCATTGGTACATATAGCTGACATGGAAATGGAAGTCAAGGTTGTTACGAAGGCAGAAAGCAAAATAATAACCGTTGAGAAGGCAATCCCAGCCTGACCAACCACCCAAGTCAAGCGAAGAAACAACATGACACCCCAGATATTTAATAAACATGGCACAAATACACCTTTTATCCAACCGAATTTCGTTGGAGCTTTCAACGGTTTGCTTCTTGGTGCAGCTTCAACGTCTTCATCACCTTGTGTTCGAGTCTAAAATTGAATCAAAATGAACTGAGCTTATTAACTGTTTTATTCATTTTTACCTTTTATTGTTCAAGTATATCCACATTTTCTTCAACCACTTTACTATCCCTTCAATTTTTTATACTGCAAGTGTAGTAACCAACAATGAACCCACGATAAAGTAATCAACTTACCGAAAAGTGAGTTTACTCTACTGGATTTTTTACAATGTATATATGACCTCATGTCACATTTCAAGGACTATAGTATGGGGAGAGTTTAAAGCCTTTTCCCAGGCAAGAAATGTGGGCTTATAGAGAGTGATCAAAATACTCACAAGTTACCCATGCATGCATGCTGATCATATATGGTGCACCGTGGGGGAAGTACTGCAGTTGAGTGCGGCTCGTTCACCAAATGCGACTTAAAAACCCGGCAATAAACGTTTACCTGAGCCTGCGTTTCAGTGTCACTGTTAATATTTCCATCTTTTTCAAAGTTTTTTCTCAGCTGATGTAAGGTCGGTCGAGATTTGATGGAATTTTTTCCTCCAGGTAAATGTCTCTTAGATGAATCATTTCGATAAAATACTGTCATGGGAACTGCTTCATTTGTGCTGGTATAACCCATGGTGTTCTCTGCTGTGCTGGGTGTTTCATATCCTAGACCGTCTGTATCTGTTGGGTATTTTCTTGCTTCTCGTTTCGCTGCAACCTGTGGGATGATTATCACGTTTATAAACACATTTAATTTGCAATATATCCTTAGACTGTTCTTAATCCTTACAATCCTAATCACCAATCCTAACGCTTAAACCTAATGCTAATCCTAAGTGTAAAGGCCATTTTACACTTTAATCGAACCGCAGAGTATTGCTTTGTTCCTAGGGCAATATATAGAGTGGTACTATTGACTTCGACACAAAAGAACCTTAATCCGTTATATAATCCTAGCCTCATCTTAATTCCCTGCCTAATCTCATACTGTCGACTCCAACCTGATGATAACCTCAATGAACCCGTAAAACTATGTTGTCATTACGGGATCAGGATATATCGAAAGTCTACCTGGGTGACATCAAATCTTTGACTCGTTATATCTTCGTCATCAAGATCTACTTCTGGATTATCCATTTTAAACACTGTTTAGAATGTTGTATTTCCTACGTCTGCTGCATGAAATAAAAAATACGATATCGTTTATAGCTTAGCAATTGAAAATGGTGTCCCTTTATATTATTCCACTATAGGCACAATAATTGTTCATTGACATTTTCACTGAACAATCATTGACTAATTAACATTTTCAAAATAATCATTGATCAATTAATGGGGATCATGGCTATATATAACAGATCATCAAGTCACATTGTGTAAGTATATATAACCATGATGTCCGTATCGAAATGATCGTATGATATATACTGAAATACAAGTGGGCACTTGGGGTACTCCCCTCCTAGTTCCACGATTACCCGCTGTGCAGGGTCCCACTCTACCTAAGGGACCATTCATTATTTATGACCGGGGGTGGGCTGGCAAAACTCAATTGACAACTAAACAAAATGTCCTGCCCCACCCCCTGCATCACAAAAAAATTCAATGACCCCCTTCACATAAATTCTAAAAAATAGTAACCTCCCCCCCCTCCCTCCACCGATAATATAATAAATGTACAGTACTGTATAGAAATGAGCTCTTTAAACTTGTTGCAAAAGGCTTCAGATCTTTCATTTACTTGTGCTTTCAACAATTAATATGCATGCCGCCTATTTGGTCCATTAAGCTGCAGAGTTTCCTGTTGACGAGTAGGGTGTACTGGGGCGCAATGGGTTAATTAACATTGTCAGATTTTTTGGTTAATCCATTAAGCTGCAGAGCACCGAAGAGGCTAAAGTCCGTACCATTTTTCGCTGCTAAGAGTGTAGTAAAAATTGCTCAAAAAGGGAAAGGTTGCTTGAGCCGTAAAAAGTGCTCGAAACGCAAAAAGTTGCTCAAAAGTTGCCGAGCATATTCGGGACATGCATACCAGAGCTTCCCCGTTGACAAGTAAAATCGGTTAGGAGTATAGGGTTAGGAGAAGGGTTCGGGTTATAGTGCCGTAGGAAGCTCTCTTTGATTGGGGAGCTGAAATTGAGGGCAAATGCCCGAGGAAATTTTTAAATTTAGAGTCTCTGAAATGCCATTTCCTGGACTTTGGGGGAAGATTTGATAGAATTCTGATGGTCAGAAAACAGCATTTTAGTATGTTGTTAATTAACTATATATTGGATAAGTTCATTTGCAGTTTGTCATGGATAAATGGATAATGTAGCCGCTTAAAATTAATCAATTGTCAGTATTTTTAAGGTATATTATTTAAATGATAAAGGTCTGCATGATTTTGGAAAAAGAATGATTATTAGCAAACTATTGGGGGAGGGGGTTGCTAAGGCCCTGGGTTAGGAGTACTAGCTAGTGAGTAGTGACTTGGACATTTGACTCGGATTTGACTGTGACTTGACACGGTAAACCGAGAAATTCTTTACTAAATTAAACCATGTATAAAATACCTAGTATAAACTAGTGTATATAGTATATGCCAAACTTTCCCTGGACGTAATTTCGCTACATCACTTACACGTTAATTATCTTTTTTATTAAAATGTACATAATTGAAATATGACAAAAAATGATGGCAAAAGTTATAAGGTAGATGTTCGATTATTTTTCATCAGTATTAGCTGTGCGCATTGTATTTTGGGTATTTGTGCATTGCATTTTGGGTCTATCTGTTGAATAAAATTGAAAATTTTGCTAGCTATATATGAATTTGCTGCCTGCTCGCTCCCTGTGGTAGCAATAATCGTTAACATGTCAAATTTTTCTCCACTATTATAAATAACTGGACCCCCCCTTCTGAACCAATATTTTTAGGTGGCCCCCCTTTTTCTGTCAAAAATACCTCATGACCCACCCCCTTTTTTTGCCAGCCCACCCCCAGTCATAAATATTATTATATGAATGGTCTCTAAATTGCACCCAGTATCATCTAGTCATGAAATTCAATTCATTGTAGTTAAAACCTTCTATAGCGCATTTTCATTACTAAATTCAGCTTATTTCTAAAGCTATAAAGACAAATTTCCACAGTACCAAGTAATTGTTTTGTTACTATGAAAATTTTCATGAATTTTGATCAGTGAAGACTCGAGCGGTTAGGACAATTTACAGCACAATCCAATCGCGCAACATGGCCATGTGTAAAACTACTTTGTACCAACTCTGGTTTTAATGAAGCAATTACTTAATTCTTGTAATCACTACAATCCAGCAAAAAAGCGAATCAAAATATCAAATTGATGAACCATCTCAAAGTAATATAGCCTACTATCAAACAAATATACTGTTATAAACGAAGCATTGAATGAACTCTGGTTCATTAGTTTATTTAAACATATTTATGCGTTTGCCCAAGAGCGAGATGAGCTTTTATCGCTATTGGGGCAAACGCATAAATATATGTTTAAATAAACTAAATGAACCAGAGTTTCACTAACATTTACCAAGTTTGATATCTGCGTAGGCGATCTTTTACCCTGCGTAGCGGCTCTGATATAAAGAGCGATCTTTGGACTCTCATAAACTTCGAAAGGATTACTAGCAGATTTTCAAAATCCTTATTACAGAACCCGCAGCCCTCCCAGACATTCAAAATTGCACGACTTACCTTTCAAATATTTTAATTTCTTGGTGACCGATGCAAGTCTGCAGACGTTTTTCTGAATTTCTTGACAGTAGTGAGTGATCAGAGTCAATTGTGAATCAGATACAAAAAAATTAAGTAATATCTGCTGCGCACAAGAGATTTTCCAAAGAAGGAGTGGGAAACGTTGTGCAATATGCGTGTTCTTTTATGCACGCATCATATCGTTATACTTGAGGCTTTACAATAATTATACAATATTAGAGTAAGGTATTGATCTGGGATCACACGTCATCAAGTGTGCACAGACTAAATTACCACAAATTACACAAGAACCACAAGCAATCATGCAGCTGGGGAAAATTGCAATGAAATGTCCAGCCAGGAAGTGCAAACTCATTATGGTAAAAGTAACTCGTGAAAACAAATTAATGATTTAGGCTATCCAGTGGTTGCAATTGCGGGTTCATGAACTTGAACTTGATTTCTCATGCGGCACCTCTTGAAAGAAAACCAAAGTCATAGCAACAGTAGTGCACTTAGCAATAACGCATTCCGTTCTGCATCCACAAGAAGCATACCAGTATTGATTGAATTGCATCATGCATAAATTATTCCCTATAGTGCTTTGGGTTCAACAATGTTTAAAGGCTGTTTCCAGCGTTTTTCATTTAAATCCTTTTAGATTTTACTTGTGAAATAACTAATTAATCAAAGGATACAGGATGTATCAAAAAAATGTACACCCTTTCAAATTCTAACTAACCATAATCTATTGTGGTAATTTGACAGCCTTATAATTTCTCGAATTAATGAATGCGTGAAAACACAAGGTCTTCTGCACATGGGAATTTAGGATAACTTCTATTTGTATGAACAAATACACAACTCAAAGAAAAATGTTTAAAGTAAGTATTATTCAAGTCTGCATAAGATATAAAATGGGCCAGCTTACTGCAGAGCAACGAATATTTAAAAGGTTATGGCTACTTTGAAGGGTGTACATTTTTTGATACATCGTGAGAATTTAGTTTTCTGTATGATTTAATGTGTATTTGTTGAGATAATTAGTACTAAATATAAAATTTAGAACGACTTAAACCTTTCCGGCGCACACGCACGTGTGGAAAGCAACCTTAATTAAAGGTAAGCGCAATATAATTCAAGTCTGTTTGGAGAGAAAGAACCAGGGTTTATTTTAAGAAAAATTTAGAACTGCACATATAGGGATGTTACGAAGGCAACGGGTGTTTGACTGGGGGGGGGGTCGAAGGATTTTTACCTGCATATAGGTGACAGAATAATGGTGTGGTTGGGTGGGAGAATTGGAGAAAGGCCAGGCAAACTCGATTTTGGGTGCGGGAGCTAGGGGCCGGGTGTTCCCCAAAATAATTTGAATCTAGAGGCTCTTAAGTTCTGGCAAAGATTTGTTTTACCCAACCACTCACAAAAACTGTTTCAAAACATGTAACTGAGAATCATGGACACTCAATATATAACAACCTTAAATTTGCATTTGAGGTAGCAAATAATCTCTTTTGGGGAGCTTCGCTCGCCCCAATTTTAGCTTCTTTTCCATTACCCCAGCACGTAAGTGATTTGTGAGGAAAATAGGAGGGTCTGGAGTCCTCCCCCAGAAAACGTTTATATTTGTGATGCTCAATTAATGACAGCATTTCTGGAATTTGTTGGAGCATCCACAAGGGTAACGAATAAATGAGAAGACTGTTTTAATTAAGGCTATTTCTGTTAGCTTGGTGAATGCACATTTGTGTTTTAAGAACTGCACAAATGGGTTTAGAACTGCACATTTTATGTAGAACTGCACGTTAAAATAAATCCTGCATGCAGTAATGCATTCTGAACGGTTCTTGATGCGATAAATACAACAGGCTTAAATAAGATACTGTATAAAGGAAAAGCTAAAGATTCTCCAAAACAAACTAAGGGCAATAAACCAGGCGATTGCCGTAGGGGTACCGATTCAGTTCTTCGCGGCCGGTTCTTCGCAGAATACATTTTGAAGAGATCTCCACACAATTCCGTATTTCAAGCATAAGAAGAGTATTCAATATGTTTTACAATTAGAGGACTAGCTACAATTACAAAGAAATACAACTGCAACTGGGTTGATTATTAATTATACAGGTTGGAAGAAAAAGGTTAAGGTGAATAACCAGTGACATCATTTCCACAACAAGCATGTGGTTTGGTGGTAAGGACTACCGACTGTAATGTACCAGCTGTGGTTTAAATCCTGCAGAGGTAGTTTTTTAATTTGAAAAAGGTTGATTATTAATTATACAGGTTGGAAGAAAAAGATTAAGGTGAATAACCAGTGACATCATTAGACTACCGACTGTAATGTGCCAGCTGCGGCTCAAATTTATGACTTGAAATGTGTTGATTATTAATGATGCAGGTTGGAAGGAAAAGGTAAGGTGAATAACCAGTGATAGGATTCCTACAACGAGCAAGTGGTTAAGCGGTAAAGACTACCGTCTGTGAAGTGTAGTGGTTCAAATTCTATCGAAGTCCCTTTATTAAATTAATTACACTGGTTCAAATCCTGCAGAGGTCACTTTATGACTTGAAAAGGGTTGATTATTAATTATACAGGTTGGAAGAAAAAGGTTAAGGTGAATAACAAGTGATGGGATTTCAACAACGAGCTTGTGGTCTAGTGGTAAAGACTACCCACTCTAATGTACCTGCTGTGGTTCAAATCCTGCAGAGGTCATTTTGGGAATGGAAAAGGGTTGATTTATTGAGTATACAACTTAGAGAAAAAGATTAAGGTGAATAAGTTGCTGTTGGCTTCCAACAACGAGCAATTGGTCTAATGGTAGCGATATCGGACTGTAAAATCCAATGTCGTGTGTCAGGATCGGTTCGAGGACGGTTGAAATAATCAAGAAAAAACATGGCGGCCGAAATGGCCGCATGGGACATATTGCTTGGTGTAACATCCCTTGCAATGCTGAAATTGTATTTCTTAACATTGCGAGACAAGTTCCGAGACAAGTTGCTTAGGTAGCGTTTACACTGTACCGTTTTCGTAGCGTTCTCGTGTTGTTCTTAATCCTCAAGGGAACGCAAGACAATAGTCTAGTTCTCTCGAACAATACGAGAACGCTACGAAAACGGTACAGTGTAAACGCTGCCTCAGTGAAACAGTCATGAAAAGAATGTTGAGATCAGCAGGGATTGAACCATGGTTCCATGCATACGACAACAGGTTGACCATCTAGACCATCTTGGCTGTCGGTTTTTCACCTGCACATTTTTGCACAGCTGACTAACCATCAGTCAAGATGGTATAGTGGACTCAACCTGTTGTCGTATGCTTGGAAACCATGGTTCAATCCCTGCTGAGCTCAACATTCTTTTCGCGGTTATACTAAGCAACTTGTCTCGGAACTTGTCTTGCAATGTTAAGAAATACGATTTCAGCATTGCTGGCTGAAAGGATGGAGGGATGTTACACCAAGCAATATGTCCCATTCAACTTGCAATGATCATAGTATAAAAACCGCGAGTGCTAACGTTTGGCGCCCGATTGACAGTAGGAAGCCATTCAGTGTATAAACATTGCGAGACAAGTTGCGATACAAATAGCATAGTGTAACAGCGTTTTTTTAAAGGGTTAAATAAAATCAAAAGTATCAGCTAACAAGCAACAGCCACGTTGGTCTAGTGGTCTCGGCTAAGTGTTGCGCGTCGGTTTAGTCAGGTTTGTTTCCTGCCCTGACAAGGACCTTTTGGTCTTTGTCAGGGGTACGAATTAATTATTGGGTAAAGAAAAAGGATTAGCTATGATAGAAAACATTAAGCTGTTGTGTTCTAGTAGCGGAAGTGCGTATAGACGGAAGTGAACTGGGTAGCGGGATTCGGGGAAGAGACACAGAGACACGAGGCATAGATGAAAGCGATGTATATATTTCATAATAGTTTCCTATAAGTATTAACGTTCACATTACATATCTATATTGTTTCTTACAATATAACATTGGCGACGAGGATAACCTCAACATTCGATTACTATGGCAGGATTAGATTTCTCGGGAATTCAACAGTTTGATCCTCATTCAAAGCCAAGTTCGCTGGCTTCGCAGTGGAAAGAATGGCTGCAACGATTCAAACGATGTATAGTCGCTTTTGACATCAAAGACAAAGCAAGGAAACGAGCTCTATTGTTATACCTGGCCGGTCCAAAGGTGGAAACAATATTTGCCACGCTCTCTGATACGGGACTTCGATAAAGCCATAGAAAAAAATTCTATTCGCGCCGAAGAAAAACATTCTATACGAGCGACATATTTTTCGCCAAGTCAGCCAGCGATCTGACGAAACAATTGACCAATTCTGTACACGACTGAGACATCGTGCCTCGACATGCGAATTCGATAATGTAGAGGACGAGATTAAAACACAAATCGTGGAAAACTGCAGGTCTAGTCGACTCAGAAGGAAAGCATTTCGGGATGACCCCAAGCTGGATGATTTGATTAAATACGCGAGAGCACTGGAAATTTCTGATCACCATGCTGAAGAAATGGAAAAGCAACACCGTCAGGAGGCTGTGTATCAAAACACCAGACGAGATTTTTCGTCAAGGGATATAAAAGGTAAACAAGCACAAACTTGTTATAATTGTGGAGGGACGTACCCCCACCAAGGCAGGCCCTGCCCCGCTGCAGGCAAGACCTGTCATAATTGCTCAAAAACTGGACATTTCGCTCGAGTTTGTAAGTCTGAACAAAAACCAATCTCTCGAAAACCTCGAATGCCTCAGGACCAATATAAATCGAAGGCAAACAAGTTGAATGCTTTGAACCAAAATCGGCAACAGCAACCACTCTCTACTGAGCCAACAGTACAAGGTGAACCGGAAGTAAGCGACAGTGATAGCAATGAGGATATATTTGCTGTTTCGAGAGCCAAGAAAGTGAAGCAACCACCCATGACAAAACTCAAAATTAATGGGGTGAAAGTAGAGTTTTTGATTGACACCGGAGCTTCAGTGAACATTTTGACACAAAAGGACTATGAGTTTCTCTGTACAAATTCAAAGGACCAAATCTCTTTACGAAAAACTAAAACTAGAATCTATGCGTTTGGCTCTTCAGAACCAGTTGAGTTGAAAGGAAAGTTTGAAGTTCTAGTTGACTCAAAGCGTCGTGTTGCTGCCGCTACATTTTATGTCACAAAGGGAACTCAAGGCACTACTTCAATTCTCGGTTGTGAGACGTCTACTAATTTGCGTTTGATTACCATGAATGTTAATTCTGTGTCGAAAGTATCGGCTGTCAAGTCGGACTCTGGAACTGATACGAGTAGCTGTGATTTGGATGCGAGTAAAAGAAAAGAAAACCTATTGAAAGGTAGGCACCCTAATGTATTTACAGGAATTGGTAAACTAAAGGGGCATGAACAAAAGATTCACATAAATACCAATGTACCCCCTGTTGCCCAAACGAACAGGCGTGTTCCATTTCATTTACGCAAACAGTTAGACACCTGGCTTGACGATTACTTACAAAAAGATATAATTGAGCCTGTATCTGATGAGAGCACTGACTGGGTGAGTGGACTAGTTCTTGCACCAAAACCCAGAAACCCCAATGAAGTAAGAGTATGCGGCGACTACCGCCAAGCAAACACAGCTATAAAAAGAGAAAAACACCCAATTCCTACAGTTGACGAACTGATGGAAAGTATGAATGGGGCAATTAAATACAGTAAGATTGATTTGAAGGCTGGGTATCACCAAATTCCCCTTGAGAAGAGTTCCAGGTCCATTACTACATTTATTACGCATCGTGGATTGTTTCGCTATAAACGATTACCTTTCGGTATCAACTCGGCCAGCGAGGTATTTCAGCATGCTATCGAGAATGCCATTCGAGGGATAGACGGAGTTCGTAACATCGCGGATGATATAATTGTTTGGGGGTCAACACAACAGGAACATAATTTACGGTTAGAGCAGTTATTTGCTCGCTTAGACGAGTCCGGCTTAACCGTAAATAATGACAAATGTCTATTTGATCAGAGAGAACTTTGGTTCTATGGCTTTCTCCTTACTGATTCAGGCATAAAAGTTGATCCAAGGAAAGTTGATGCAATTAAGCATGCTAAGGAACCAAAGGACACAAAAGAACTCCGTAGTTTCCTAGCGCTAGCAAACTATTGTTTCAGATTCATCAAGAACTTTTCAACTCTTACATCCCCCTTGCGAGAACTTACTGTAGCCAAAACACCCTATGCATGGACACCTAGACACACAGCAGCATTTGCTGCTATTAAAGAAGCTATACAGAAAGACTGTATCATGCATTTTTATGACCCAAATCAGAAAACATGTCTAACAGTCGATGCAAGCCCCACAGGTCTTGGAGCAATATTGTCAAACATTGACAGAGCAGGTAATTTGCATAATGTAGCATATGCCAGTAGGTCACTCACTCTAACTGAACAACGGTATTCACAAACCGAACGAGAGGCCTTAGCCGTTGTCTGGGGTTGCGAACGGTTTCACATGTACCTAATTGGTGCAGAATTCACAATTTGCACCGATCACAAAGCCCTTGAGGTAATTTATTCACCCAAATCCAAACCACCTGCTCGGATTCAACGGTGGGCTCTTCGCTTACAACAATACAAATTTAATATAATATATCGCAAAGGCGAAGGCAACCCTGCTGATCTACTTTCTAGACAACCACTACCTGTAGTATACACTGAACATTGTGACATTGCGGAACAATATATCAATTTTATAGAGAAGAACACCATCCCCAAGGCCATGAGTATCGAGTCCATTATTGCAGCAACTGCAGTTGATCCAGAAATGCAATTAGCGATTGAAAGTATCCAATCGGGTGTCTGGGCAAAGCATCATCCCTTTTATGCAGTGAGAGAAGAACTCGCTGTCACACCAAACAGTCTCTTGCTCCGTGCAAATAAGTTGATCATTCCAACAAGGCTTAGAAATGAAACCATGACACATGCCCACAAAGGTCATCAGGGCATTGTCAAAACAAAACAAGCCCTGAGGACGAAAGTGTGGTGGCCGCGAATTGACAAAGATGCGGAAGAGTTTATTAAGCATTGTCACGCATGCCAGTCTCTCGGGCATGGTGATCCGCCACCGCCTCTTCAACAACACAAATTGCCCTCCAAACCATGGGATAGACTTCACATGGATTTTTGCGGTCCATTTCCCACGGGGGAAACACTTTTTGTTGTCATTGATTCATATTCAAAGTTCCCAGAAGTGGAAATAATGAAATCCACTACTGCCAGCGCCGTCACGAATCGCCTGGACAGAATTTTCGCAGTTCATGGCATTCCCACTAAAATCTACTCGGACAATGGTCCACCGTTTGCTAGTGATGCAGTGAAGAAATTCATGCGAAATCGCGGAATAAATCACCGGCTTGTAACACCTTATTGGCCACAGGCCAATGGGGAAGCCGAGTCGTTCATGAAGCCCCTCGGTAAGGCTGTAAAAGCAGCGAAAATGGAAGGAAAGGATTGGAAAGAAGAGCTACATGGTTTTCTGTTAGCTTACAGAACTACACCACACTATACCACCGGGGTAGCACCAAGTCAACTGTTGTTCAATCGCGAAGTTCGTACGAACATGCCAACTTTTGTAAAAGAGGGGGATATTGATTACAAGATTTTACACAAACAGGCTAAGATAAATACGTCAGAGAAGCAGTCGAAAGCGCAGCAGTATACAGATAAAAGACGACGAGCTCGGAAAGCAAACATCGAAGTAGGAATGAAAGTTTTGGTGAAATAAGAACGAAAAAACAAATTTAGTACTGTTTTTGATCCAACACCTTTGACTGTAACGAAAGTTAATGGCACAAAGATAACCGCAGCGAGACACGATCTCACTACCACCAGAAACGTATCGCATTTCAAAAGATTTTACTCGAAAGACGAAAGTGCTGATGAACAGGAATGCGACGACAGCGCTAGCGATGTAACGGACGATGAAGATAATAACGAACAGCCACAAGATATTCCACGAAGGTATCCGGCAAGAGTACAAAGAAGACCTCGGTTCTTGCGCGAAGAAACTTAACTGTTAAAATATTGGTACTATTGTTTAGGTTGACATTTAAACCAGAACTATTGAATTTTGGTCATAATTTAGGTGCATGATTGTTTGCATAAGTATATTTCATATTCTAAAGTAAAAGGGAGATGTTGTGTTCTAGTAGCGGAAGTGCGTATAGACGGAAGTGAACTGGGTAGCGGGATTCGGGGAAGAGACACAGAGACACGAGGCATAGATGAAAGCGATGTATATATTTCATAATAGTTTCCTATAAGTATTAACGTTCACATTACATATCTATATTGTTTCTTACAATATAACATAAGCTTTCGCCGTTAGACCTAGTAATCTAGTGCCACTCAAAGCCTTCGGGTGCTACGGTGGAAGCCGGGATCGAGCCCGATTATTTCAACCGTCCTCGAACCGATCCTGATACACGACATTGGCTTTTACAGTCCGATATCGCTACCATTAGACCACTTGCTCGTTGTTGGAAGACTACCGCAACTTACAAGGATGAGTCGTCAACATATTTCCATAAATCATTAACGTCCTTAACACTTAGATCATTAATCATAATACAAAATAACCACGGGCCGAGCTTTGTGCCTTGAGGGACGCCGGCTGGGACCTTGCCCCATTCGGAATGACAATCTTGGCTGAGTTTTACCCTCTGTTGTCGGTCAGTCAGAAAGTCTAAGATCCAAAGCATTACAGACCTCGGTATGTTATACTTTGTTAACTTCTCCGATAAAATATTTAATAATAATAATAGTTTTATTGATCCATCTTTAGTGTAAAAATACAATGGATTTACAGTAAAAATCTAAGTAGTAGTCTAGTAGTTATATGTACAGATAAAAATTGTAGGAATAGTTATAAAAATATTGTCTATAATAATGAGTTTGTTCTGGGAATGAACGATAGTTCATGCCTTTTAGTGTATGAGAAAATTCCGGGAAGAGTTTTTGGTGTTCTCAGGTCATACTTGTTCGTCACCATGTCTGGTATGTACTTCCTGCATGGGTGTGTTTCGTCATTAATGATTTTCTCGTACTCGCGAATTGAAAGTTTATCCCGACGTTGTTCTAGAGATTGAAGAGAATCAGGAGGTAGACCCAAAATTTTCAGGCTTCTATTCTGGATACTTTCCAGTTCGTCAGTAAGGTATTGTGGCAGGCCACCCCAAATTGGGGCAGCATATTCCAAAACCGGTCTTAATTTGGATTCATAGCACGTCAAACCCACATTAGTTGGTAGATCTGCTCGACGACACTCTCGTAGGTAGAATAAGCGTTTGTTTGCCCTCCTTGCAATTTCGTCAATGTGGGTGTTCCATTTAAGGGTATTGTCAATCCAAAGACCTAGCAACTTGAATGACTAAACTCTTTCAATTGTATCATCGCCAATTTTAAGATGTGGTGGTTCCGGAATTGCAGCTTTAAAGCAGATCCACATGTCTTTCGTCTTTTTCGCGTTAAGTTTCATCTTGTTTCTATGTGCCCAGTCGTTTATTGCATCGAGCACCTTTTGCATGTTGCTAGTAGAACCGTATGGAATCACTTCATCTTGAGTGCAGTCATCTGCGTATTTGTGCGCATTGATGTCCAGATAATTGGGAATGCAGTCTTCGAGGTCATCCACATGAACATTAAACAATGTTGGTGATATAAAAGATCCCTGGGGGACTCCGGAAGGGCAAGGCCTCATAGATGACAGAGCACCTTGTAATTTTACTTGCTGACTCCTCCCTTCTAGAAAGCTCCGTGTCCATAGCCAGAAGCTTTTCGACACGTTCATTTTGGCGAGCTTCTTTAAAAGCAATCCGTGGTCCACCAGATCAAATGCTTTGCAAAAGTCAATAAATAGGGCGTGGATACCCATTCTTCCATCACGTGAGTTTTCAGTCTTGCTGAACCAATTTTGGGTGATGCTCGCCAGTGCAGATACAGTTGATCTACCGTGTGTAAATGCATGTTGATTGTCCTTGATCTTAAGGTCCCCTTTGTTTAATTTAAGTTGGATGCTTTCTAAGACTTTAGCCAATTGCGGTAATACTGAGATTTGGCGGAAATCATTATCCATGTCATTAGGAGGGTATATTTTAGGTACTGGGGTGACCAATGCGTGTTTATATAGGGTTGGGTATTTAGCCTGGGAGATGCTAGAGCATATGATCGATGTTATGAATAACAGGGGCAAGTTCTTCATGGTAACGTTTCAGTAACCATCAAATATTATGGTCTATTAAGTCAAACGCTTTACGGAAGTCAAACGTCATAAGTCGAGTTGTTGATCCGTTACCATCCGTATCCTTATTCCAAGTGTGTAGCATGCTTATAAGAGCATATGTCGTACAACTATCCGGCACCATCCCAAATTGTTTACTATCGATCAATTCCATCACTGCTGGCTTCACATAAATCATTACAACAAATTCTTCTGCAAATTTCGATAGAATAGGTGAAAGTGAAATAGGGCATAACTGACGATTGATATCCTGGATGGGCTTTTCTTTCGGTATTGGAACTACGTCCGCCTTCTTCCAAACTGGCGATAGGGTACATTCCCGATATGAACAGTTCAAAATTGCCGCTATCGGGCCAGCTAATAGATCTGCGTTTTCTTTTAGGGGCCACGACGGTATGCCATCCGGACCATGAGCTTTTTGGGATTAAGTTTGTGAAGGTTTTGAAGAACAGCATTCGATGTTACAGTAATTACTGTTTTAAATGGTGAACGCTATTTTCGTAATATGTTGCCAGACATTTTTTTCCTTTCGCGGTTGATTTGATTCATCAGCCTTTTAAATTCTGTTGTACTTTCCTGGTTGAGGGCTTTTTGTCGTTTCTATATAAGACCTTTCAATGTTGTGTTCATCCATGGAGGTTCATTTAATCTGACAGTTTTATTACGTAGCGGAATAATTGAATCCAACCCATTGTTAATTATTGTTTGGAATAAGGATATTTTTTCTTTACATGAGTGGCCTGTGTTAAATTAAGCAAGGTGGGAATGTCTACCATCTCTATATATTTCCTTACAGCAAAGCGAGATCGCTTTTTGTCCCGCTATATTTATCGCTATCGAAACAAAGATAGCAACTCAAGGTTCGTGTTTAGTCGATATTGAGAGGTTTAATATCGAAGCATAAAATGAGTAATACAAAGCAAAAAAACGGAAAGCAACCAGCGAAAAACAGAAAGCGACCAGACTTGTACAAGAGCATGTGTACTAACCTGCTGTTTTGAAGCTCATTCGATCTGACCAGCACGGTTGCGTTTTCTTTTCATCCACTACAGATGGATTCACAATTTTCTAAGCGATCGAAAGCAAAGAGTTAAATTGTAGAACGACATCTTCTCATGTTGGGATGAAATTCTGGCCTGCGTACCCCAGGGGAACTAAATTAGAGCCATCGCTTTTTTAGTGATGATTGATAACTTAGAATTAAATTCATCAAACGGTAATGCGAATTTCGTTGACGATACAACATCCTTTGAAATCGTAGAAAAATATGGGCAAAGCACTGCGCAAGTTATTGTTGACGAAATACCTGATTGGACCAAATATCTGACTTCGTTACTGTACTTGAGTACTATTTTTGAGAAGTTAGCATGCAACAAAGTAAATTTTTTCTGGAGTACTTTTACTTGGAACATACCTAATTTTAGTGTGCAGTGATAACCGGCCAATTTGTGCAGTGATAAAAGTAAAATGTGCAGTGATAAAATGTAAAATGTGCAGTGATAAAATTTGCTTTGATAAGTTGTTCATTAACACAAGAAAATAAGACAATGTTAATGAGCATAACTAATCCGGCGAAACATTTTGAATGAGAATGATTTAATTGAAATTGAAGTGATGACTGCCAAATTATTGAACGTCCGCACTAATAACATACTTATGATTCATCAGATGAACAAAGTCTCTCACCAAAGATATCTTTATGAGTTTGGAAAATGGAGTGAATGCTACTTAAGATTTTGTAATTGCTGTATAATTTTCAGAATTATATAGAATGTCCCCGCGCATTGCAGGAGATGCCCTTTTATAGTGCCTCCTAGATTACAAAATTGTCTGTGGGTGCATGTCCCTGGAACTCTTCTAGAGATTGGTCACGCCAAAGCCCGTAAGCCGCCTTTCATTTGCCAAGAGGAAAATATTTATTTTCTTCAGTCATGTTATTATGAAATTAAGCTGTTATAGATAGTCGTAACTGCAGGTGCTGTCAAGGCCGCCCAGAGGGGTGCAATTTGCTCTGGGACCCGAGTTAAAGGGAGGCCCAAGTAAAGAATTGCAGTGAAATATACCGCATAGATATAACTGCCAACTAGACTTCCAGAATGCAGGATTTGGCCATTTCTGGGGCCTCAGATTTCAAAAGTTTTCCGGGGGATGCCCCCGGACCCCCTAAACAAAGTGTTAGAACATGGAATCACCGATCACGAGAGCCCCTAAGTCAAAGTTCGTCCTGGGCCCCAAAACTTCCCTGATTGATGTGCAGTGTATGTTCGTTTTGGCATTTTTGAATATGAACTGTAGCCTGCTTTTTTGTTACACATTATTATAAGGGTGTGTTCAAAAATTTTCAGGGCGTGCTTCTGCTCGGCTAAACTGCAGTGATAAAAAATTCTTAAAATTAGGTATGACTTGGAACGAAGTCGTTTTAAGAATTAACGTTTTATTATTATTATTTATTAAAAATGAACTCTTTTGTAACCCAAAGCTTAAATTACAGAAGTTCTTAGCAACATGAAGTTATGACTAAAAAATATTATACTACAACTATATTACAATAAGAATAAATTGTGACGGCTAAATAGCTACTAAATTAACTAGGTTATAATACTACTATTCTTTTTAAAAATCATTTGGGGAAAAAAGGACTGTTTGAAGCGGCCCGTTTTGCAGACATAATTATTAAATTTAAGTGGTAATCTTAAGTCATAATTTGACATATAAGGATCTGGAAACAAGTCCGTTATTTTATCATTATTCAGATTTTGTCTAAAGAATGAATAATGATAAAATGAGGGACTTATATTTTCATTTTGTTGCGACGTATTTCGTTACTTTCAAACTTTTGTTTAATTTTACGCTATTTATTCCTGATTTATTTTAATTTTGGGATAGGTAATAGGACCTCTACATGCGTATGGGATCTCTCGCTTGTGGCTTGATATAAGCATTATTTATTTAATGCATTTCTTATATTTTCATGGCGTCTGAAAAGTAGACCACGCTGTGAAATATTGTATACAGGTGCACACATATAATGCGTGTTCTGTTTGGTGTCTTTTGTATGTCAATTCATTGGAGAAGTCCCCCCCCCCCCATGCTACAAACAATAGTACTTTTACTTTTTAATTTACTTCAAGTATTTTTTAAAGATACTTTGAATTTTTTACTTAAGCACGTTTTGTCTCCAGTACTTTTTACTCTTACTCAAGTCGTTTTATAACTTATTGTTAATTACTTCTACTTTTACTCATTACAAGTACAAATTCAGAGTAATTTAGGCACCACTGGATTGGACAAATCATAACAATAATTCAGATTCAACCAACAAAATGTAAAGAATTTCCTTTATAAAACCAGCTGCGTCCGTATTCAGTGATTTGCACAAAATCGCTATCCTGTGGATAGCGCTATCGGAACTTTGTACAATCTGGTCCTGCAGCTATATACTAACTCACTATTCTTTATTGCTAAAAGTCGTGATCTTTGTTTGTACTTGTAATAACTGATATTGACATGTGACTGTTGAATGTCTTCAATATTTGAGAGGGATATGCGTTAGTGGAAATGACAGTAAATTTAAATTTACTACGGCTTAAGTTGTTTGCTCATAGTCAGGGGCGAACATCCCAAAATAATTGAGGGGGGGGGTGTAAAATATTTCGGGACCGACTTTTTACGTGTTTCCATTTGGAAGTGAGGCGTATAATTTATTAGGGGGAATTATATTGACATAGTCTATAGTATAGTATTTCGAATCTCCCAAATGGCATTTCTTTAGTGTGCCAGGCCAACCATCTGCGATCAATATTTCTGTATATGATTACGTTTATATATCTCTGTGATACTAGTGAGAGGTGGTTGTGTAGAAGGTGCAAAGGTCGAAAAATGTTTGCAAAATTAAAGTCTCTAGATCGTCGGAACTGGCATTTTCAGAGTCTCATTTACCTCTCTCGTCAGTCGGTCCTTTTCAAATAAATTGGTACACCAGGTCGGTATAGTGCACGGAAACGATGCTGATTCAAATATGCTGGCAATAGGCATTATATAACCTTTCAAAATATATTAATTTGGACACGAAAGGAAAACAATCAGTTTCCGTAATGTTTATACCAGACGATCGGGACCGACAAAATTGTTCGTTTGGGACCGACATTTTGGACATTTCCCACTATTATGGGTGTCTATATAATACGTAACACCCCCCTCCCCCCACACCCCCACGTGTGTACCCCTGTGCTCAATTATGACCTGTTCACCGAATTCCCAAAAGAAAAATAGTTTCTTTATGTAAGAAGCAACGAATCAACAATCCAATATATACATGCAGCTATTTCAATTAAGGTTGTCCCCGAGCAAAGCGGAAAAGTGGAATACGAGCGCGAAAGGCTGCTGGCAATCGTTAAAAAATTCATTATTTTTTTAGCGATTCCCAGCAGCCTTTCGCGCTCGTATTCCACTTTTCCGCTTTGCTCGGGGACAACCTTAATTGAAATAGCTGTATACATGTATTAGACATAAGTTTATATGGAGTTGGCTAATTTGCATGTCTGACTTTCAGTATTTTGTATTAGTGGCAAACGCTTATACTGACCAATTAGATTCCGCAAATCGTTACACCAAGAAACCTTTTCGCGCGGATTATTTTTCACTCAGGTTTAATTTCGCGCTGCATATGACCTACGTATATACTGCATGGTTTATACACGGATCAACGCCATATACGTTACGATATTCCTATCGATCGAGATTTATTTGTACAATCTGCCCCTTGATATACTAACTCGTTAATTCAGTATTGCTTTAAGTCGTGATCTTTGTTTTTACTTGTAAGTAAAAGGCATTGTGCAGTTTCGTAGAGTATACTCATCATGAATCGAACTTTCCATACGAAATTTGAAAACACTCAACAAAACTTGAGAGAAATATGATACAGCTACAACCATGATTATTCCATTGGCCAGTACATGTCGTAACCAGTATCGAAACCATATAGTCTTTATGCCAATGTTATACAACCAAACTTGAATAAAGGTCGACAGCCAAGCAAATACGAACTCAATTGCCAAACCGATGACAACACGAGGGTAGATTCTCTTGATTTCGTCGCTTAAAGCAACATCAAAAGTACTAAAGCGGTAAAGCATCATATAAACCTGACTCAAAATGAGAGTTCCAAATTGAGACAACATGTCTTGAATCTCCAGGTCTGCTTGTAATCTTTTGTTCCGAGGTGAACAATATGGTACTGGTTTAAAACCATGTGTTTCAAGTATTCGCTGTGCACGACCCCATAGATTTTCACGAAAATGACGGGTTACCTGAAATGATAAGTTACAAAGTTATTTAAGTTAGTGTCAAAGCTAATATATTAATATATATACTTGCCATTCTCGACAGACGTAGACTATAAAACAAGATTACAATCCTTGCATCTTCTTCCCGTATCCTACTGGCATGAATACCTAGACCTAATCTTCTTCTTCAAAATCACACACGGTTTGGTAGAAATGTCTGCTATTCCTGACATTCATATTATGCAAAGAACGACATGATAAGTAATAACGCTAAATATGTCGTCTGCAAATGTAAAACCAATACCTATCAGCAGTCGTTTTTTGTCAGAACGTGTCGAATGTGGAACTCTCTCGTAGATGAACTAAATTATGACACGAACTGCTTCAATTCCTTTAGATCAGCCTTACTGGAATACTATCACAAATCTTTAGAAGTTAATTATAATCCCGATAATCCTCGAACATTTAAAACTATATGCCTGAAATGTAACTCTGTACGAAGTCTTACATATCCGATATCCTGCTGCTTTTAGTAACTATTATTGTTTGTTCGTAAGTTTGTTAGCCTGTCCAGTTGAATGTCTGTTGTTTGTCGGATTGTATCCAATTGGGCCCGCAGTAATTGGCAATAAGCTATTGCGGTGTCCCGGCCACTCTGTGTAATTTTATGCCGGCAAAGTTAATAAATATACCTAAAACCTGCCATGCGCATACGAGAAAAAATTTGCTGAGCTCACCGCCTCCCCTTCAATTTTAAATTTTCTTCACATTTCCTTCATCAAGCCTAATTAAATTTCCTTTGAAAAGGAAATTTTAACAAGGGTTGTGATAAAACGCGAATACGGACAGACGAACGGACAGACGGACGGACAGAGGGACAAAAGGGATAAAATGCGGATGCGGACAAAAAGGATAAAATGCGAATGCGGACAAAATGGATAAAATGCGGATGCGGACAAATCTGTTTTATTGCCCTAACATAAATTGTTATTCTAGAGACAAAATTCATACACTACTAACACGGTGAATTCCAGCTGGAGTTTCACCCGCTTGTCAAAAATGCATTATTATTTCAGTTTAGTTAGTATATGGAAAATCATGATCATAGAGAATTGTGTTGGGGTTTTTTCTCCCCGTAGTAAAATACCATCACGGTGGTGTTAATTTCTGGATGAAAACAGCATGAATGCAACATAATAATATAAGGTATACACAAGGGCTAGTGCTGCCTTACCCGCGATATATTTTACGAAAATATCCTAACACATAACAACAAGATATTACATCAGGGTATTACAACAAGGTATTACGAATGTAATAATCAATATTAAAATACATGTAGTTGTGCAAGGTAGAGGCTTTGCAGTAAATAACTGCTGCAGATAAGAACCATGCTCAATATTCAAATTAGCGAGCTAAAGAATTCATTGACCGATGACAACATATCAAATAGTGGCTTTAAAGGAAAATTTATTTACCCTAATCTCTATAAATATTTAAGACGTTTACTAATAGACATACACTCAGGATCTAAAAATTTACTTTCAAGAAAAATTGGGTAGATGTTTATTTACCCTAATTACTATAAATGTTTAAGTTATTAACTGTTAAAAGTACCCCCAGGCTCTACTCTCAAAGTACATAAAGCCTGGCGCACATGATGCGATTTTAGTCAGCCGATAAAAATCGTTTGACATACCAATATACATCCGGTATACTCCGCACACAATTACGAAAAAATATGCTCCCTGAACTGTAGCCGCCATGTTGCCAAATAAATACAAGCACGTGATCACAGCATGAAATCTGATTGGTTATACTTAAAATTCCACCGATAAAAATCGTATAATATCAAAACATTTTGATGTTGTCCGATTAAAATCGAACAACAAAAACCGATTAAAAATGACACAGCACACACAACGATTTTGTTAGTTTTAGTCAAACGATTTTTATTGGCCGACTAAAATCGCATTGTGTGCGCCAGGCTTTAGGTTCATTAAAAGCTTTAGAAAAACAAAAGTATGGTTACTATCAATACTCACACTCGTTATCACTCTCAAAATTTTTGATAAAAATCTGCAAGAAAACACGGCAGTCTCAGTTCAGGACTGACGGAATCACAGAAACCGCACGGTAATGTTTTTAAGTTATTCTGCGCGAGATTGATGTAAGAAATAACCTAAATGTCAAGCCTTTCGAAAAACTAGTCAAAAGCTTTCGCACTGTGTGGTCACGACGTCCATATTATGGCCGGTGAGCTGATTCGGGCTGTCTAATTTAAGTAACGTCGACGTCGTTTGATTGGTTGTTACTAAATATATATATATATATATATATATATATATATATATATATATATATATATATATATATATATATATATATATATATATATATATTGGTTAAGGCCAAATTTAATTTAAATTATGACATGAACACTGTCTTAAACCATGCGGCGAAAGATTCTGTATTTATACAGGGTGCCTCAAAAAAACGCTATGGAAATTCAACAGGCTGTTGTGCATCCGAAAAAACTTAGCTAAACAATTCAATTTTTACATAGGACGAAAGAGCTGTTATTTGCTTTTCAATGATACCTGTCTTAAACCGTAACAATGAAAAATGGCCACATACTCGTCAAATAAAAATTGTCGGTAGAAATCACATTCTTCCACCGTTGAGAATTGAAAATACATTAATTATGCAAAGTTAATCAATCCAAAAGCAACGCGAGCCTGCATGCTGCAAAGTATTTGTTTCGTAAAACGTTTTGATTACGAATGTTCTCTATTCATGCAGTGGTTATGAACCATGTTTAATGCAATAATGACGTTCTTATTGTCTCACTAAGACGAACATTGACGAGTTGAGCTCGTTCACAGCTGCCTTGCTAAGCTTCCAGATACTATAGTGACAGACGTAGACGGCATTGATAATTTTTTACTTAGAATTGCCTCAAATATCATAGCGGAGCCTATTAGATACATTTTTAACTGTTTATATGCGAAGTCAATATTTCCTGATCAATGGAAAGTAGCTAAACTACACCCAATTCCCAAAGATAAGAAACAGCCTTTTGAAGATATAAATAGTCGACCCATCAGTCTTCTAAATGTATTAAGTAAACTGCACGAAAAATTTGCGCATAAACAAATCTGTCACTATGTCTCCGAACATAACTTAATGCTCAAGAATCAAGATGCATATAGAATCAAACATAGCACTGAATCAGCACTTTTACATCTTACTGACAGTTGCCTTGACAACATGGAGAATGGTATGCTTACTGGTGCTGCTTTGTTGGACTTTTCAGCTGCTTTCGACCTGATTGATCATAATTTGCTGCTTCTGAAATTGAAATGTTATAACTTTTCAGATAATGCGATTAACTGGATCAAGTCATATTTAAGTGGGAGAACCTCAACCGTATATATCAATGGTGCTTTTTCTAATCCGATCGAGATGACTTGTGGGATGCCACAGGGTAGTTGTCTTGGCCCACTGCTCTTCAGTTTGTTTGTTAATGATTTACCAACAGTCTTAACTACAGCTGATATCACCTTGTACGCTGATGATAGCACTCCGTTCCAATCTGGACACAACGCCAGACTCATATCAGATAACCTTCAACTCGACTTATCTAAAGTTGAATTATGGGTCTCGAAGAATCGTCTTGTTCTTAATACTGATAAAACAAATAGTATCCTTATTGGAAGTCGGCAGAAGATTAAATCAGCTCCATCGCTTAACTTATCCATTAAATATAAAATCATTGAACAACTTCCATGTGTAAAACTCCTTGGCGTCCAGGTTGACGAGAACTTAAGTTGGAAGCAGCATTGTGAAGATCTACTTAAAGATTGTTCCAAAGCTCTTGGCTTACTGTTCAAGTTCTGCAGATATATTCCATCAAAAGTTTTAAAGATTATCGCTGAGGCACTCATACTGTCAAAATTGAACTATTGTTGTACGGTTTGGGCACAGTATATGAAAACTACAGTAGGGCCACTCAGTGTAAAAAAGTGTCCACATTGTTTACTGGCTGCCAACCTAATTTACATATTGGCAGCCAGTAAATGGCAGCAGTTCACTATAAAATTGTATTACAGAGTAATGAGTTTGGCCGCGTAAAACACCTGGGATCTAGCTTAAATAATTCCCACTTTTCTCTCCCCTAAGTGGCCCTACTGGTTGTTTCCCTATACTGTGGTTTGGGGATCTGCGCAAAATCAAGAGTCGATTAATAATTTACAAAAACTTCAGAACAAGGCCGCCAGATTGATCCTAGGATATAAGGTTGATGAAATATCTAGGGAAAATCTCCATGATGAAATAGGTTGGTTAACAGTGAGACAAAGGATTCATGTCCGAACCTTAATGGCATTGCATAATGTACTTTATTCTGGTGAACCAAATGCAATTTAGGTGAATTTTAAACCATTTGAAATTACGCATCAACACAATACAAGATTTTCGTCGAGGTGTCGAAGTGATAATATGTTGTTAGAGAAACCTATATGTTAAAGAAGAAAACCTTTTTAGCTCGGGCTTTTAGAACTAGAGCTATCGCTCTATGGAACAATTTAGACTGTACTATTAAGCTCGTACCTTCGAAATCTATGTTTAAGTCTGCTGTTCTTAAACAGCTAGACTGGTTTATATAATTATAATTGATTATTTGACCTTTAAACGTACTTTATAGTAATTTTTACGAATACCTAGATTTATATAGACTTTTTATCTTGTAGTGTAATCCTATATTTAAGACCTCGTGTAAACTAGCGTTAGCTAACAGAGGTTCTTTTTTAAATACAAATACAAATACAAATAAATACATTTTAGATAATTTAACATTCAACTTTAATCCCCTGTAGGGAATTGTTTATGTTTTGTTTTCCATGCAGTTCCCAACGGTGGAGGAATGCGATTTCGACCTGCAATTTTTATTTGACGAGTTTGTGGCCATTTCTCATCGTTGCGGTTTAAGAAAGGTATCATTGAAGAGCTAAATAACTGTTCTTTCGTCCTAGGTAAAAATTAGATTGTTTAGCCACGTTTATGATGCCCGACAACCTGTTGAATTTCCATAGCGTTTTTTTAGACACCCTGTGGCCTGTATATTTAACTGTTCAGGTCGCGTCCTGGTGGACAAGCGTTTCAAAGGTTTGTTATACAGGGTGCATGTATAAAAAAAACTGAACCCTTTCAAATTCAAATTAGCTATAACGTATTGTAGTAATTTGGTTGGGTAAGGACACAAGATCTTGTACTCATGCGACAAAACTCTTACAAACTTTTAAATTTTCTAATTTTTATTTCTTTGAGTTTCGTCCTATGAGTACAAGACCTTGTGTTCTTACCCAACCATTAATTCAAAGCAATTAGAGCTGTCAAATTACTACAATACGTTATAGCTAATTTGAATTTGAAAGGTTCAGTTTTTTTTATACACACTGTATTACTATACATTAATACATATTGTACAGATTGACAACTTTCCGCGAAAAGTTCTTGCAAACCGATTTGCTGGAGTTGTCGGAGGATAATTTTATACCTATTTTTTGTGTGTGTTGGTGCTATATGTACTCAGGTGAATATGATGTTTGTGCAGCCTAGTCCCAGTCGTTCTGAAGCAAGAGCGAGAAAAAACGTGGATGTAGTACGAGACTGGGACCTAGGTGTGACGTCACCGCTAAAGGTGCTTCAGAACGCCTAGCAGATTTCAGTATTTTTAATATGGCGGAAAATTTATATATACAAATAACCTTGTATAAATACGACAATGTTCGTTGATCATGTTCGATGTCTACATAACCAAATTCAAACTGTAGCCTATTAAAATGTACTCAATTAAAAAATATATACAAATTTACGATGCTGAGTCTGAGCAATGGTCGTATAATCGTTGATGATATTTATATACTCGCAAGTTGTGATCAACACTAGACCATGATACTGGTATACACAACTACGCTTTCTAGTTGACAGTTTTAAGTAGCTGAGGAGATTGGAAATATTTGCCTGACATGACTGTGTTGTAAAAACATTTTTAGTCGGAGACTCGGCATAATTTTCATAATTTTAATATGGCTTTATATTTTAGTAAACACGAGTCATATTTAGTCCGTTATTCCATTCTGACCGTATGGTAGCGAAACGTAGCCTATTTCATTGTTCCGACAGCATTAGAGCAGAACTAATGACTTAATTATAAATGCAAAGGAAATTTCCATAACATTTTCTATTTACAAATGCGGTATGTTTGGTAACCAGGCCAGGGACCACTTTTTTGAAATCAGGGACCATTTTACCGAAATCTGCTAGGCTCTCTCGCTGAAGCGTTCCGCACAGCACACCAGGCATAAAACTTTTAAGACTCATTTAATTAAATATATCAAAGCAGCGAATAGAGAGAGAGAGAGCCTGGGACTAGGCTGAGATAGCTACGTATAACAGGTGGGCAATTTGTCTGAGCATGCGCGAAGAAAATCAATATGGCGAGTGATATTTAGGAGTGCTTCGTGGGTTTATCTGGTTTTAAAGCTGATAAAACAACATTTTAATGAACGAAAACTTTGTAATATTTAGTGGAAACATTAAGCTGTACAGTTGAAAGATTTTAAATTAAAAATAAGTATTTTTGCTTTATTTTGTTGCTTTTTATGCTTTGAAAATAGGCAAGCTCATTTTTTTGAAAAATTTTAATCTAATATTTTACCAATCAGTTGTCTAATCTGAATAGAAATAGATAGAACACTTGGCTATATAAGTTATAAAAGTATTGTTAGTTGATCTGAAAGATTAAAGTATTCCTGGTACACATTTTAACAAAGAATGAAATGTAATTTTAAAAATTAAATATGCATATAACAAACACTAGTTTTTATTAGAACAACATACAATAAGTTGTTATTTTCTATTTTTACAAAAACAAGTTTGGAAACAGGATCTAGTCCTCCAGCTTGATGTCATATTCCATTTATTTGGATATTTGAATAAAGGAATGTGAAATAATAATTGAAACTTGACCAAAATTTGATACCAACACTCAAGTGAACAGATACTATCACCGAAAAATAAAAGAAAACAGAACCTACATTTATCATCTAATGCCATGAATAAATCTTACATACCACAGGCATATAGTGAGCACAACACTTTAACAAACTCACTAAAATAAGTTAAGTTATGTTATGATAAGAGGATGGCAACATATGACAACATCAAATGTCACCATATTCAGTGTCCAAAAAAAGTGCCGTGCGCATTTTTCATAGTCTCATAACTGGTATTGCCATAAACCCAGGTGAAAAAGCAATTAGAAAAACCTGGTTTTGGATGATGAGCATAGTCAAATTCTTGACTATCCAGGTAAACAGATTCAACATTGAAATAAGCCCCATTCAGGACCTTATAGAATCCAAAATATTGTGTATGGACCAGATTTTTTTCAATTTTCTGTGATTTACATGACACTAGTTATAATTTAAGGGTCAACCAGTATTGTTCAAGACATATTTTCCTTCCAGAACACCTTTTCAAAATACTAACCCAAACATGTCAAAAATAGTGCACATTTACAAGGGCAATTTCAACCCTTTGGCACATTTTTCCCATTAATGATTTCAATTCTAATAAAAAGACTATAGATAAAACTTTGATTTAAAGCTAGTTTCAAGTGATGAGCATACCCTAATTTTTAAGCTATACCTCAAAGAAGATAGGTCATTTCAACATAAACATTGAAATATGGGTATACTGACAGCTCTGTCACACGTGTAGTTTGACATTAGCAGCCCTTCTGAAACATTTTAATGAAAGTATAATTCACAAAATTCACATTTTCACTTACTTCTTAACATCTGTTTTAATCCAACTAGCTCTGTAGGCACGAGCGAAATTTAGTGTTGATGTAAATATCCATTTAGTTCATGTTTCCCCGGTTAAAATATAGTCTATTCCAACGCTGATTTCGACGTACTTTAGCTTTTCAGAAACTGTTGGCCTTCCTCAGTGAGATTATCAACTGTTTCACAAACATATTTGATAGTAAACAGCTAAAATATTCTTCGAAAGTCTATATTTTTGCTCTTTGACGCGAAAATGGCAACTCAAGAAGAAATGAGCCGCTATTTTTGGTCAGCGTCGACAAATTGCCCACCTGTTCTATATATGTATATATATATATATATATATATATATATATATATATATATATATATATATATATATATATATATATATATATATATATATATATATTGTGATCATGCCTCGTTCTTCAAAAACCACTCTGCAAGTATACATTGGCATTGAGCGATTGCGCGTATACAATTTGGCATTGCTACTTCACTGAAGCTTGTATATCTTTATATTTACCGACGAGTCGTAAAAAGGCAAAAATAGTATCGGGTATCATACATGACGACCCGCACGCCTATAAATTGAATTATCTTGAAGGTGTTAGTTACCACAGCATTATTAGTCGAGGTGGTAAGAGTGGTGACATGTATAATAAATTTATAGTGAAATAATTTATGCGTGCATGAAATTTAACCCCATAGATATGATGTAGCAAATAACTAACTGAGCTAACATACAAACCAGGTTGTCATCACCAATTCATAATAATGTTAGCAGACAATGCCGCGCAAAGTTCAAATTGCGCCAAATGGTCTGAAGAAGAGTGCATTCTGCTTGACAATCGTGTGTATGGATTCAGGATGGAGATCAAGATCGAACAAACTGGCAATATTTTGATGGCTGCTTATTAAAGAATAAAGATTAAAGATTAATGCGAAGTATTTTCAATCAGTAAGGTTAGGTAATAGTCAAAAGGCTATAGCCTATAGGTATTGCAGCACGCATCAGTTATTATTTCTTTAGTATACAGTATGCTAGATACCACGGCTTTCAAGCAGGGCTATCACAACCGCGAGTTGATTGTACTATATTCGTTATTTAATATAGCTACTCATTTCTATATTTTGATACAAGGTAGCACAAGACAAATAATATTTATTTACATATATATATCGGGTGGCGCAAAAAAAGTTCAGGCGTTTGATCTACCATAGCGAAAAACTATAAGAGCTATACGTCGCTCAAATAAATGTAGCTGTATTCATAAAAGGATAACTTAAATTTTGATAGGTTATACATGAGATATCACGAAATATTGACTGTGATATCAGCGTTTAAATTAAACTTGCGTAAGCATTTTCAAAAGAATCGAAAATTAGTCTAAAATGGCCCATTGAACTAAATAGTTAATATCATTCTCATTAGACATTACGCTGGGCATCCACAGATTATTTCCTGGGCGAGCTAGTGATGAGTAAACGCGGAGATGAGCCGTACCCCTGGCTTTCAGATTTGACAATAACCAATTTTTTTTGTGACTATACCTGTAGAGTATAGTTGAAATATCAAATTTGGAGTATGACATCGACAGCGCTAGGTTTTGGAATAATATCTATAGAATAATTTTAGTGAAAACTCTTGTGTCAGAAAGATGTCCCATCTTTTGCTGACAGGTTATGAAGATGTCCCATCTTTTCTTAATCAGTGGAAGCTTAAAAGAAGTCTTATATTATTCTTTACATTAGGCTAAGTTAGAGTAAGGCGATGCAGCTTGCGCTATAGGTTTTGGAATAATATCTAGAATACTGAAAACTCTTGTGTCAGAAAGATGTCCCATCTTTTGCTGACAGGTTATGAAGATGTCCTATCTTTTCTTAACCAGTGGAAGCTTAAAAGGAATCTTATATTATTCTTCACCTCACAACGCAGGCGCGGGCGTAGATTCCGTAGATTAGCTAAGACAATGGTGTCAATGCCGCTATTGTTTTTGGAATAATATATACATTTGATATATACGTTGGTGAAAACATTTGTACCAGATTCATGTGCGCACTAGGGCCTATAGGGAAAGGCGGTATAATTATATAACTTTATAAGTCAGTCAGTTCTTTATTATTTAGCCATAGAAAACTTACGCCTTTGAAGCCGGACTTTTTATACTGCCAAGATCTAAAACGGCAAATATGTTCCGTGGTCTTGACATTGAATTATCGTGCTATTCTCTAAGATACCAAGAACGTTTTGTTTTACAACACACAAGTCTTAATATTACATATTATACGCAGCCTTATTACACATTGTACGCTATATAGTATAGCCTCCTGGCGGGTAAGGATAAAACGCGGATACGGACGGACGGACGGATGGCGGACGGACGGATGGCGGACGGACGGACGGATGGCGGACGGACGGACGGACGGGGGGGACAAGCGGATGGACGGGGGGGGGATTAAATCCGCGCTTTTTAGGAAATGTAATTAAGACTATTATTAATCGTAATAAATTATCGAAAAAATGATAAAATATTAAATTGTGGAAATGCGGGGTTTTTCGAACCTTTGTAACGCTGAAAATTCTAATTAAATACGTTAGACATCTGCTTAAACTCGGGTCCAATTTCATTTGCGCAAATATTGCGTAATCGAGTGAGTATTTGAACGCGATAAAACAACTCGTACGAAGAAATATTAATACATAAGGTTTACTAACGTACTTGCCAATGTCGTATTTTAACAAAAGTCCAACTGTTTCGTCGGATGTAATCGAGGCGCATTCTTTCTCAATCTGATTAAATTATAAATGTAAACAATACTAAAGTTGAGATATTTCAATACTCCGCGTTTTATCCAAAAGGGTATCCAAAAGGATAAAACGCGGATATGGTTCAAAAAACGTTTTTCAGCCTTTTTTAAGCCATATCCGCGTTTTATCCAAAGAGGGCATATCGATATGTATAAAGAATATTGAATATTGTCCTAGAATTTGAACAAATAAAAACCAATAATATGTCTCTTCGCTTAAATACTTACTGCGAGATAAGAGTTCTAAAATTACAATTTAGTGTTAATAAAGTTTTAATTCAGTGTCAGTTATCTGGTATGTAGTACTCCAATTTTATGCCAACGTAATGTGCTGCTTTTCAAAGGCTTTGATGTCAATGCAGTTATCGGTTTAAATATACCTAAAATTCCCGTTAAGATATGACAATTGCCGTACGGCCTACTTTTACGCGAACGCAAATTACAACTGCAACATTCATGCTTAATTTTCTCTGTTATCTAGGCATGTAGTAATGTAATTTTATGCCAATGCAATGTGCTATTTTTCAAGGGCTTTTCAGTGCAGTTATCGGTTTAAATATACCTCAAATTTCCGTTAAGATATGACAATTGCCGTACGGCCTACTTTTACGCGAACGCAAATTGACAACTGCAACTTTCATGCTTAATTTCTTTTGTTATCTGGGCATGTAGTAATGTAATTTTATGCCAATGTAAGGTGCTATTTTGCTAGGGCTTTTCAATGCTGTTTTCGTTTTAAATATACCTCAAATTCCCGTTAAGATATGGCAATTGCCTTACGGCCTACTTTTACGCGAACGCAAATTACAACTGCAACTTTCATGCTTAATTTTCTCTGTTATCTAGGCATGTAGTAATGTAATTTTATGCCAATGCAATGTGCTATTTTTCAAGGGCTTTTCAGTGCAGTTATCGGTTTAAATATACCTCAAATTTCCGTTAAGATATGACAATTGCCGTACGGCCTACTTTTACGCAAACGCAAATTGACAACTGCAACTTTCATGCTTAATTTCTTCTGTTATCTGGGCATGTAGTAATGTAATTTTATGCCAATGTAAGGTGCTATTTTGCTAGGGCTTTTCAATGCTGTTTTCGTTTTAAATATACCTCAAATTCCCGTTAAGATATGGCAATTGCCTTACGGCCTACTTTTACGCGAACGCAAATTACAACTGCAACTTTCATGCTTAATTTTCTCTGTTATCTGGGCATGTAGTAATGTAATTTTATGCCAATGTAAGGTGCTATTTTTCTAGGGCTTTTCAATGCAGTTATCGGTTTAAATATACCTCAAATTCCTGTTAAGATACTGCAATTGCCGTACGGCCTACTTTTACGCAAACGCGAATTACAATTGCCACTTTCATGCTTAATTTTCTGTTATCCGGTCGTGTACTTTATGCCACTTTGGCAACACGGCCGGATAACAGAGAAAATTAACTCTCTTTCGTTTGGCGCCGAAATATAAACCAGGTTGAAACCGACCTTGTATTTTGCAGGTTCTTATCTTCGGTTCAGTGCATGTTATGTAGCAAATCCAATTGGAGCAAAGTCAAATTGAACATGTTCAAGGATTAAAGCATACTGGTCGACACAAATTCCTTTGAATTGAACTACGTTCACATGATGTAGTTTTGAAAGAAGCCTCGCTTGTTTGACTGACGATTCGGTCTCCCCTCAGTCATGGCTGGAGTCTACCAGCTTCTTGACAACGAATGTTCTATCGTTCTCGGGCAACTTTGTTGTAAAGACAGTTGTTCGGTAATTTAAAGAGAATCGTATTTCCGCCTGCCATGATTATTGCAAAATTGTAATTTTAGAACTCTTATCTCGCAGTTGCAATTTGCGTTTGCGTAAAAGTAGCCCATACGGCAATTGTCATATCTTAACGAGAATTTTAGGTATATTTAAATCGATAACTGCATTGAAAAGCCCTTGAAAAATAGCACCTTACATTGGCATAAAATTACATTACTACATGCCCAGATAACAGAAAATTAAGCATGAAAGTTGCAGTTGTCAATTTGCGTTTGCGTAAAAGTAGGCCGTACGGCAATTGTCATATCTTAACGGGAATTCGAGGTATATTTAAACCGATAACTGTACTGAAAAGCCCTAGCAAAATAGCACCTTACATTGGTATAAAATTACATTACTACATGCCCAGATAACAGAAGAAATTAAGCATGAAAGTTGCAGTTGTAATTTGCGTTCGCGTAAAAGTAGGCCGTACGGCAATTGTCATATCTTAACGGAAATTTTAGGTATATTTAAACCGATAACTGCATTGAAAAGCCCTTGAAAAATAGCACATTGCAGTGGCATAAAATTACATTACTACATGCCCAGATAACAGAGAAAATTAAGGATGAACGTTGCAATTGTAATTTGCGTTTACGTATAGAAAGTAGGCCGTACAGCAATTGTCATATCTTCGAATTGTAGGTATATTTAAACCGATAACTGCATTGACATCAAAGCCTTTGAAAAGCAGCACATTACATTGGCATAAAATTGGAGTACTACATACCAGATAACTGACACTGAATTAAAACTTTATTAACACTAAATTGTAATTTTAGAACTCTTATCTCGCAGTAAGTATTTAAGCGAAGAGACATATTATTGTTTTTTATTTGTTCAAATTCTAGGACAATATTCAATATTCTTTATACATATCGATATGCCCTCTTTGGATAAAACGCGGATATGGCTTAAAAAAGGCTGAAAAACGTTTTTTGAACCATATCCGCGTTTTATCCTTTTGGATACCCTTTTGGATAAAACGCGGATATGGCTTAAAAATGCTGGAAAAACGTTTTTTGGACCATATCCGCGTTTTATCCTTTTGGATAAAACGCGGATATGACTTAAAAAAGGCTGAAAAACGTTTTTTGAACCATATCCGCGTTTTATCCTTTTGGATACCCTTTTGGATAAAACGCGGATATGGCTTAAAAAAGGCTGAAAAACGTTTTTTGGACCATATCCGCGTTTTATCCTTTTGGATAAAACGCGGATATGGCTTAAAAAAGGCTGAAAAAGTTTTTTGGAAGCCATCCGTCCGTCCGTCCGTCCGCCACTCATCCGTCCGTCCGCCATCCATCCGTCCGTCCGTATCCGCGTTTTATCCTAACCCCGGAAAAGCCGCTGGCAGAAATTTTTTTGGGGATCACTTTCTTTGGGAGCTTGGTAACCGCGCCTGTTATGATGCAATATAGGAAGCCTGCACAGCAGGAAATAGATTGCGGTCGAATTCTTTGACGCGATTATATAATATATATTGTATACTTATTCACATTAATATCGCTGCGGTTTTGACGCATTATTCATTGGGTCTTTCCAAAAGCTTTGTACCCATAAATAAAATGTAATAAAAAGAGAACACATTACAAATTTTTTTTATAAAATAGATAAAAATATACCATAAATACCGAAATATTGAATTTCGTTTTGAATATATGCTAGTATAAAGGTCATAAGTTCGTGCGTATTCGAAATATAGACACATAGAACACAGTCAAATTATTCAATTAAGTAAAATTAACTATGAATTTATTTTAAAAGATTCCCTGTTTGTATTATATTGTGCACTTTGACTAATACTGTGTGAGTCGTGTGAGTGTATGTCACAGATAGTCTCGGTTGAAACGTGATGTTTATACTAGCCGACAAATATGCAAACCACACACTCGAATGCTTGTTATATGCGCACTGATGTCTTTATCATGATTATCATGTTTTATATCAATATTCAAAGATCAAAATTTGCCTGGGCGCAATGCAGAATGTAAATACTCACGTTTATAGATTTTGCATTATAAACTGTGTAAGCTGAGGGCGATGCACAAATTCAGTTGTAGTAACTTCTAATATATATTTTACATTCGTACTTCACCATTCAGTTTACTTCAGGCTATTATTGCCACACACGCTAAAGGTTAATGATAATTAATGGTATAATAGACTTTATATGGGGTACCTGCATAACCCCAAATTTACATCAAGTGTCCCAACAAATCCAAATATGTACCCTGAATAAAAGTCGCGGTTACCAAGCCTCCCACGGAAAGTGATCCCCCAAAAAATTTCTGCCTGCGCGCATGCTTTTCCGCCATACTGTATTGGATTTCTAGCCATGATTATCGGTGAATAAAAACCGAGACGGAGTCGAGGTTTTTATTCACGATAATCACCGAGCCTGAGGCGAATAATTGTTTTAGTATAATTTCATAGGTGATTATTTGGAAAAAAATAAGAAAATACACATTTCTTCGTCATTTAATTGACAAAAAGGCTTCGGCCGCCATTTTGAAAATCGCTTAGGTGATTATCGCGTAATAATCACCTCAACGGCAACCAATCAGCGTGGAGAATTTTCAATAATCACCTATGTAATTATACTAATTTACTTTAAACAATAACTTCAATTCTTTGTAGCTATAATCCTACAGCTATAACCAGTGGCGTAGCCAAACCTTAATTTTTTTTTTTTGGGGGGGGGGGCAAACCTCACACCAAAGGCGTGAGACCGTCTAGGAGGGTCCGGAAAATTTTGAAATCTAGGGTCCCTGAATTGCGATTTCATGCATTTTGGGGGTGAAATCTAGCAGAATTCCGAAGATTATAAAGTACATCGAAGACATGAATTTTTCCAGACATTTCTACTCGGAATTAAATAAATTGGAATAAATTCATTTTAGGTTCTATGAGACACAATTTTCGCATTCTCAAAATTGCGTTGCTCTTTTATACGATACAGAAAAGGTCTGACAAGAAATATTCATGCTATGATGATGCATACATGTATTTAACAGTTAAAAATCTAAACTAAATCTATTCTTCTTGGAACCATATCTACAACTGCTTTAACGAGATTTCACAAATCAAGTTCCTCCAGTATATCGTCTTTTTCCTCAGTCGAGACGTACTTAATCAGTTTCAGCTTCGAGCATGTAACGTGTACCCCTCCCCCCCCCACCCCCCAATTTCTCCACGGATTTAGCCTTTCTGAGAGAATGGTTTTTGTGGCGATTGAGGGGCGGCTGTTAATATAACTTGATATTTTTAAGAAAAAAAATTTGCAATAAAACGTCTCAAAACAAAACAAAACACGACGCCTCTGCGGAGGAGAGTGATAGGGAATAGTCGCAAGGCTTGGAAAGGCTAGCATTTTATCGGATTGTTTGCATGAAATCTATCGCTATTATGAAATACTCGGTGAAGAACAATATAAATTCCACACAAGATGGTTGTGGAGGAGGCTATGGAAGGGCATAATCTCATTATCAAGTAAATCAACTGCAATTCTGACAGCAATCATGAGCAATTCTGCTTCGCACTTCGGGGGCAGATTTGGCTTTACTGGGGGGGGCAAATTCTTTCCCTGGGGGGGGGGCAATTGCCCCCCCAGATATATAGTTAAAAAAGGCACTGGCGTTATCTGACATATACTTTTGGTCCAATTTCAATTACAGTTATCCAACCATTTCTGGATGATACATCTAGAACACTCAGGCAGTTCTCAAGCCAAAAAAGTCAACTTGAGGGGGCCCCGGAATGCTGGAATTGCACAACGTGTTCTGAAATTGAGGTCGAAAAAGGTCTGAAAAGTATTTTGAACCCCCCATTATCGCAAAAATAATTTTTGGAACGTTTTTTCACAAAAACGTCGCCCCAACCCACCCACCCCCCTCCCACACTTTACATTTTACTGTAACATTTTTGCTTACCAGAAAACATTTTGAGGGGGCCCCGTAAAAGGAAGGGGCCCGAATTTTTTAATAGTTGAATATCCACCCCCACCCCCAACCACATATCGCTTGGCACGTCCTGGCGGTAATACTCTATTTGTAACAGGGATATTTCAAAATGCTGATAAGGAACTCAGTCTAATTATATAAATTAATTTTGCGATAATGGGGTGGTGGGGGGGGGGCGGTTCAAAATACTTTTCAGACTTTTTTCGACCTCAATTTTCAGAATATTCCTTAATATTTAACACGTTGCACAATTCCACCATTCCGGCCACCCTCTGGGAAAGTTGGCCTGCCTTTCTTGACTTTTCTTTGGCCTGAGTACTGCCTGTGTTGTAAATGTATCATCCAGAAATGGTTGGATAAATTTAACTGAAATTGGATCAAAAGTATATGTCAGATAGAAAATAATGAACTAATCAGCTCGTGCAGGTGAAAGACAAGACTCTGTTCTCAAACTGGAATCCAAGCAAACGTCGTGCGACCCCAGGTGTGCCTTGATTTCTTTTATTACAATCATTCGAAGAACGCATTCTGAATCGGCTGGATTAGAGTTGCTGACACCACATGACCACTCAGTGACAAGAGACGAATAATCACAAACAGCCATACAAAAGAGAAGGAATATACTGGGGGAAATCCCTATACATGCATGTAACATTTAACACATACAGGAGAGATTATTTATAACTATATAATTTTTATCCACAAAGACGGAATTCATTTTGTAAACCAACTATTTATTTCATGGATAACTCACCCGTACACGTTGTCTTTATCTTCTTGCTGTTTTAAAAGTGATGAGCAGTTAATTAAACTACTAAATAAGCAACAGCGTAGAAGTTTGGTCTGAAGTTTGACTCGGTTTTCTCAGAACAAATTCAAACTTATTGAGCACTGACAAAATAATCAAATATACAACTGTAATTAATATTACCAAATCACAAATCAATATATAGAGCCGGGATCTTTTTTAAAGGACATTTTAACAAATGGAAAAGACACCTTTTGGCATGACATCACGGGGAAAGAATCCAGCTTTAATATTAATTAAATTAAAACTCTTTGCGAGGTCGTCCTCGAGAGGTTGACGCGGCTAGAAATTTCATATCTTCGGATCAGTACATGCTATGCCTATGAAGACAGAAATACCACCATTCGATTCAGAAATAAAAGATCAACTAATTCCGAACGATAGTTATAGTCATTATTAACATTGTAGCGATTTATGGGAGTTTGAAAGTCAAATGCGATCGTATACTATCAAATTACCTCGAGCTCACAGCCTGACAAGAAATGGAAATACCGTGATAAAAGATGCAAATTTGAAGATACAGGCTTGCAAATAACACTCTAAATAGTGTTTTTGATGGGGATTCGAACAAGACTATTACAAAGACAATATGTTTGAAGGGGTCGAAGTTATTTTCGGCGAAAGGTATGGCTAGTCTATATTTTTGTTCAGACAATCGCGTGAGCTACCCAACCGGAAATACGACTAAAAAAACGTCAAAACAATGCGACGTTTGCATCGTATGACCTTGCAAATAATGGGCTATGTTTTTTACAAAAAGTGTGTGCACTATTTATGTGAGAACACGAGTTTATGGGAGGGGGAGAGAAAATATGCTTGTTATACTTATCGCGGCATATCCCTGATAAAAATATAATTGAAACCAAATCTGCCAAATCAGCGGCACCGGCTATCGGGCATTTCCTGAACAATAAGCGACTGTAAACAGTGTGATTTAGACCTAAATGCTTTCTGCCAATCGTACAGCTTTAGCTAAGGTAGTTTTATAGGCCTAGGCTTGTTTACTCGAAGAGGTAAACGCCTTTGACGAGCTCTTTGGTTATTTATAGAACTACATGACTCGACGTTGATTACATAACATACGGTTATTCGGGTCAAATAGGGGCTACGAAAAAATTCGTTAAAAATTCAATTCTAAGTTGCCCCAAAATTTTATTTGATCAATAGCAAGGGAAAACATATTTCTTTGATCTGGTTATGAATTTTTGTCTGAATCGATGTAACAATGGAGATATTCGCTGCCTAATATGGCATATAATAAAGAGGTTCGAAAATAAAAAAACATCAAGAAAATCTGTAAAATATTCACTTTTTACAGAAATGTCTCTAAATTTCGTCTGCTAATCAATAAATATCTCCAATTTATAAAACGAATTCATGTTTTGTGAAATATTCCCATTAACGCGCAAAATAGAGCGATTTTGGTAGTGCCGTAAAATGACCTCTAAAAATCGAAAGTTGCCTGGGAAAACCAATTTCGACGTCTTTTTCCTTCAATATTTATCCGATCGAAATAAAACTTTCACAACATTAATACTTCATATAGCCTATATTCTGACAAAGTTTGAAGGATTTTGAATTTTCTCATTTTACACGTCTTACCTGACTATTACAGACAACCGCTCTTAACACAGCTTACAAGTGTTTGATGTCATTCCTGCATTACTCCTCTGTTGTCCTTAATCTCTGCTTTATAGACAACACTCTTTATGGATGGATGCCAAAGTTATGCTTGGAGATGACTCTTTTACAGTTACCCCATGCAACTGTAGCTTACTTTGACAGAGTTTCTGTTAAAGATCTTGTGTAGTGGAAATGTTTGTCGATCAGATTTAGGAAGTTTTTACCAACATTTGTTCTTACGTTCTTAATAAAAGGAGGGTTAAACCAATGAAATTACATTTCTCATTCTATTCTTGTGGTGGTTAGTAGGGGAGTAGCATAAATTTGTTGGGTAATAACTACAGCAGAGTGAATTAAAGAATAAAGGTTAAAATATGTTGAATTATTTTATCTCAACCACATTTAATAAAAGTAATAGGTTGACAAGACAGAAAGGTAATAGGAAACTCGGTAATAAGTATAGGAAATAGGAAATACGGTAATAGGTATTAGGAAACTCAGTAATAGGAGTCAAAGGCCATTGAGGCCGACCCACGGATAAGATCAAATGAAAGTGACAGAAAGAATTAGAGCAGTTTGCAGTTGTTTTTGCAAACCAAGCACCATGCAAAATTTGTCATTTCACCCATTTGTCGTGTGCACAGATTTTTGGTTTTGAAAGGCCCAATTTACAGGCATTCCCATTGTTTAACTGCCCCACACTCAAGTAACCACAAAGTCTCACAGATATTGCTTAGGAAACTCAGTAATAGGAAATACAGTTTTAGGAAACACAGTAATAGGTAATAGGAAACACAGTGATATGAAATAGTGAAAAAAAGTAGCTTCTGCAATTGATTTTTTCAACACCGAAAAAGGTAGCAATTACACTTCTGGGTTTCCGTACTAACCGAGCTACAGAGTCCAGTTGTCAAGCTGGAAGTCATGTATGTATACCTGGGTACTGCCATGTTAATAAGGTAGTCTTACAATAAGGTTTTAATTTTTTTGCATTTAATTCTAGGGCAGATGTAAGTTTATATTATAGTAGAGTGCAAAAATGTGATCAAGAAAATAGATTACTTTACATGTGTGTTGCCATGGTTATCATGGTAATTACCCCCTAGTGAGAAAATAAGCACCTATTTTCAGACATGATTAAGCTCCAGTGGATTGTCAGAAAACTGTCATTTCTGGTTTATATTATCACTATAAACATAGTCTAGGAACCAAACAAAAAAAAAACAACATTTGGGAACATTTGTCCGCATTCTTCTTCTTTCATGCTTGCCTGATTTTTCTTTTCTTTTTGTTTTCTTCCTGGGCCTTGAATTCTGCCTTATCCACATGTTCGTGATCTTGTTGCTATAATACAGCAAAACAAAATGTTTGAGGATCAATCCCTAGAAGCTCTAGTACATTAAAGTGGGCCACAGCATCATAAACACCAAGCTTCAACACTTCCGATCTGATAAACACTTCTTTTGGAAGGCGATTCCAGATCATTCCATTCAGCGACTCATTCTGGTTTTGAGTCTTCCCATCTAAGCACCTTTCAAGTAAAGCATCATTACTTAGCCTCTCATAAATGGGTTTTACCAAACTAATTATTTCATCTGGCAACCCTGGGCCTGGTTTGTACAAGGATGTTCCCTTGGCTTGATCTTGTTGAAATTGACACCAGCTATCAGCACCAGCAGGACAACTCATATGGAGATTTCTCTTTGAGGCTATGCAATGCATCAGGCTAGCTTAAAGCTTTTTTCATTGCCTCCAGATTCCCAACATTGCTTCGAATTGCAATGCCATAGTAATTTTGAAGGCGATCATTCAAAGCATCTGTCAACTTTCCTTTCCCTCCTAGTCCCTTATTCTCCTTCTTAAGCTTTCGAAGGGCAGTTCCTACTCGCTTACATGTCCAACACATTCTTTTCTCAATACTTTAACACTCTCTTTGCTGTATATATCGTGAACCTCACTTAAACCTTTGCTGTCCCCTTTGTACTTCTCTTGACTGCAGCCAAACATTTTCTTAACTCCCACTATTTCCATTGAAGCAGAAGAACCAGAATATGCTCAGCTTCCCAAACTAAATTTTCCTTAGGATCATCACTGTACTTGTGTCTTTGACACCCTTGGCACACTTTGCTTACCACTGCGACATCAAGGCACTTGCCAGTGTCAATCGAGAGTGTCGTCATGCAGCCATTCATTGATGAATGCCCTCTTCTCTGTAATCAATGCAGACTTATAGTTTGCCCTCTTCTCTTGTAATAAATGCAGACTTATAGTTTGATATAGTTTGCTTGTCTAAAGGAATTTGCCAAAACCCTTTTGTCAAGTCAATCGTCGAGATAAATTTCGCTGTTGCAATTTTCTCTAACATTTGCTCAGTCCGAGGGATAGGCATTCATTTTTGTTACACTGTTTAGCTTGCGGTAATCAACACAAAACCGTATTGTTCCATCAGGTTTGGATGCCCAAGGACTAGTTGAAGGTCTAACTATACCCATAGCAAGCATTTGTCTAATTCCTCATTTACCACTTTAATTAAACTTTGTGGAATTCTGTAAGGAGAAGAACGTATAGGACTTGCCTGCCCTGTATCAATACTATGAACCACTGCATTGGTTCGGTTAGGGACATTAGAAAAAATATCGGAAAATTCCTCAAGCAATTGCTGAACCTGTTCTTTTTGTTCCCCATTTAATTCTCACGAAATTTTTACATCTTTCCACATTTCTTTTTTCTCAACAGAAGAGAAATTATGTTCACACACCAAGTCTTCAGAAACAGGTCCTGAAGAAGCAAAACTAGCTAGCTCTCATCTTGTTTTCCAAAGCCTTCATAAATTAATGTGATATGTACACTTTTGTTTCCACCCTTTTTCCCTGCCTAATTCATACGTCAAACCATTCTCAAACACATTAGTGATAGTATAAGGACCCTGCCATTTACTTTCTAGCTTACTCCCATGTGTTGGTAACAACACTAGAACTTTATCGCCAATGTCAAATTTCCTATGCGAGCTTCTCTGATCATAAATCTGTTTTTGTTTTGCTTGGGTCTTATTAGCATTTTCCTGAACAATATTTCGCTTAATAGTCATTGCATTTGTAATACATAACTAATTGCATTCTTTTGCAAAGCTTCTTTTCCTATCCAAGCATCCGTAATTAATGAAAACGGCCCCTGCACAGTCCTACCATACAAAAGTTCAAAACTGGAATACCCTGTAGACTGGCACAGAACTTCCCTATAGGCAAACAATACATAAGGCAAATACTTATGCCACTTATCAACTTCATCTGATGCAAATTTCTTAAGCATATGCTTCAACGTACCATTAAATCATTCAACCAAACCATTTGTCTCTGGATGATAAACCGAAGTTTTAATATTAGTAATACCTAAAAGCTTGTACAACAGTGTCATCAAAGTGCCAATTAAGTTTGCCCCTTGGTCTGAAACTATCTCATCTGGTAATCCAACTCGAGAAAATAGGCTCACACATGCTTCAGCAATAACCCGAGAA
>CACRXK020001514.1:0-53359 GCA_902702795.2 Paramuricea clavata
CAACATTAAAATGCGAACGATACGTAAAATATATTTATAAGCTGCCAGACTTTGCTTGTCATATTCAGACGAGTGATATACGAGATGATTATTAAATTTATCAAACAAAGCGAGACTGCTTAAAATTGTTTAAAACATTCATTTTAAAAAGATTGGGCAGCTGAATGTCGTGAACTTTCAAACGACAGCTTAGATTTAAATGGTCTTGGGCTTCAATGTCTTGAAAAAGCAATGGAAAACTCATTTCTTCGACGACACAAGCAATAGCTACGAGTCCGGGTTTGACTAGGTAAACTGTTAACGGTAATTCCTCGATTTTGTAGGTGCGCTTTGAGCTCCGGCAGCTTCACGGCTTTGAATTTCTCTTCTTCTGACATATTTTCCATTTTGACTATTGTTTTGTGATGAAAGCGAGCGAATTTATCTACTAAATGACCAAAACATTTGTGTCCGAGTTTCCGATTTCGCGAGCATGAGTTTCTACTTAACACAAAACCGCCAAAGTGGAAGTGGTCTATTATTACGCTAATCACGCACAATGCAAGATAAACTTCGGGACAGTCGGAAAAGTATCTTCGGAAACAGCTTGCGCCTCCTTTTGCTGGATTTTCGGGTGTGAAGGAGAAATCGCTGTTCCAGCTGACCGCTATGCCGGAATTTTTCTTTGAAATACTGACACAAAGGTTTCTAAGCGCTGCTTGCTATACAATGTAGTAAGCTTTCAGTAAACAAACATACACGTGCATTTATTGCAATATGACACGTCCTAGGCCACACATGTTAATTTCAAATATAGGCCAGTTTTGCAACGTCTTTAGATGCCATGTGTACAGTGAATAACGTTCGAATAACATTGATCTAAAACAAATATAGGTGGCTAAATTTAAAAAGTATATTGAAACCCATTTCAGAACACTACAAAGAAGCTTTACTTACCATAGAATTCATAAGGCCGCAACAAGTCAACACAATCATCCCTTTCCATACAATATAAAAGATTTAGTAAGACAGCAACTGTCTTTGTCTCCGGGTTTGAAGACCACCAATTCTGAAGTAAAGCCAATGTAGGGTTTCTCTCGAGTGCAAAATTTTGTATGTATTCAGTGGTATATTTAAGACGGCCCGCTAGAGACCGGTAGTCCTTCATAATCATGGACGGGTTAAGTTTCATAGACAGTTGCTCTAAAACCGCCACGTTCAAAGACGAAGCAAGTCGCAATTTTCTGCCTTTGCTGGCCATAGAGGCGAATTTGGTTTATTGGTAACGAGTTTGTTGAGTCCAGCTTGTTCACTTGTACTTTCTGGAGGAAAAAGGAAAATAACACTTCAGCTGAAAAATATCTGTCAACAATATCTGTAAACAATACTGAAGTCAACAATATCTGTCAACAATATCTGTCAACAATACTAAAGTTTAGGAGTTATGCGAGTTTGACTAACGGTCGCGGGTAAAAAGTTGTGTGTCGTGGTTAAAATGTTGCATGTAAAAAGTCGCGGGTCGTAAAAAAGCTCCAAACCGTGTTTTATATTGAATCGCAGTTTGAATAAAGTGTGTAAAAATAACGTTATCATTTAGTAAACAACTATATAGGATTGCTTCAATACGAAACATTGTCTAAGAGCTTTTTGTCATGATTTAATGGTTTTATGTAAATGTCCCAGAAGCCTAAAACCTGAAAAAGTACATTATGATCAACCAACAACCCGAACATTTTTGTCGCTTTTCTCTAACACTATCTCGAATCACAATGGTTGCTATTTTGTTGTATTAAATTTCAATAGTATGTACTGCCATTTATTTTTCAAATTTTGTTTGATATTCATATATCATGTTATTTACAAAATGTGCTGTAGTTTTGAAGCTTTGCACACAACATAATCAGTGCAAGCACAATGGCTCTGTTTCAGTTTGAGTATATAAAAATCGAGTATTTTGATATAAGGCTTTCACAATATATAAATACCCGGCGTACTTTATCGATGAAATCGATAATCGATGAGCATCAATATTAATTAATACCAATCGATATTTATCAATTGATGGTTGTTGGAAATCGATGCTTGATCGATGGCTTCTTTTGCTGTGACTTTCATCGATTTATTATTAATTTTCATTGATGAAAAAATCCTCTGTTAATTTGCATGTAATCAATCAGGTAACGCCATAATTTAATTAATACACACTTTAATGTTGTGACAAACTCAATTCTGAACAGAGTTCAGTAACAATGGATTAAAATAAGTTTTCATCTAGCTATAATACAGATCAGAAACATGTGTACATTCGAAAAATGAGAACAGAAGTACCATTTAGCTCGAACACGCCGACACACGGCAATTATTTAGGATATAAATCGATAAACTGAATCGAAACCATTTTGTCGATAAAAATCGATAAATATCGATAGTAATCGATAAAATTGGCTATAACTTTTTGTAACTATCGATTGGTCATCGATTGACCCAACTGTCAATCGATATCAATTAAGTAATTAAAACTCCTTGACGACAGTACGGTTTCGTATTAGATTACGACCTAATTTTTCTATTGTAAATATCTCGGCGAGTATTTATTCCCCTTTTAAACAAAAACCACCATTGAAATCCTCACAAAATAACCGTTCAAACGGGGGGTCAAGTGCCGTCAAAACATTACACAAACCGAAACAATCATATATTTACTCATCGCTTAGCCAAAATTCTGAAGTTCATATCGAGAAAATCTTGAATATCTCTTGAACTTTTCATCATTTGTGAACAACTATAAGTGTAAAATACTCTTTGTATTCAAGCGCTTTCATGGGTGTAGTCCGCATGTTGATCTTGTAAAAGAGCTAGAGGACGTTTCTTATCAAAATTTGTTCAGAATGAATTCACAGCATTTCTGGTTTGTTGTGGACCAGGTATCATACCGTATCCAAAAACAAAGTACAGTTATGCAGGAGAGCATTGGGCCGGACAAAAGAATGGCCTGTGACCTTACGATTTTTAGCAACTGGCAAAACATTTAAATTTCTTGAATACAGTTTTCGTTTCAGTAGCACAGCCATTTCACACATTGTCATCGAAACATGTCAAGCAATTCATCAGATCATGGGTGTAGTCCCCATGTTGTGGCACAAAAAAGTGGCTACAAGAAAGTTTCATTAAGTATATCTTAGATCTAAAATATTTTTCATTAATTAAGCCTGTATTGGATCTAAATTTGCACATTTTGATATTTACCGATTCTGAAAAAGAAGAGTTCCTGTTGTCCAGACATGCAGTATTTCCATGATGTACAATTAAATTTCGACCTTTTACAATACATAGCGATTGACACGGAAAAGACTGCGATTCTTGTATAAAATAACATGAGAGAAATAATGCAAGCTCATTTAAAACACTAAAGCAATCATGGAACCAACTGGTCCATTCTCGCCAAATTCATCCAAAACTACATTGTTATCTCTATGTGCGTAGAACTGACAGAAGGTAACACAAACTTATTAATGCAACACTTACCCAAAGTTAATCTTCATCACTCTCATTTGATAGAGCACAATTGTAAGAATCTGTTTATGCGCTGTTTTATGCATTACACTGTTTATGCACTGAAAGGCTGCACACGATTTCTAGCTCGTGAACATTGATCACTTTATACTTCTTAGTTTAGTTTAAATTATAAATTCTAAACGTGCAGGTGTTTCACTTTTGTTGAACTACTATTTTACACGTTAAATGATGGCAAAGTACTCAAGACGTTAGCATAGAAATTTTGGTGGAAATCACCCATCCGTATTGAAGCTCAACGTCAGCAACGTATAACAATCAAACCTGTTTCTTCCCTGACTTGGGATGTTTTACGAAACCTTGGTCTTTTAAACCCACTATGCCGGGACTATTGGAGGAGTGTCAAAACACGCTAAACAATTTTCAATCCCAGTGGTAGACTTTCGCCGGCGTTAGACCACAAAATCTACAGCCGTCAAAGCAAACTTTAACAACTTATTGAATATTCACCCAAGTTCTTTGAGCTGTGTGCAATCACCTGTATCGTCGTTACAAACACCTTTCCATCATGGCTTAACTATCTCAAGCAAACCAGCTAAATCTAAAAAGTATTCGTTTCCAAAAGTACTGATGAGTAACATGCGGTCTATGATTAACAAATTTGATGATCTTTGTGGGGTAATGGAGACTAATGGCTCTGACATCACGGTTATAACTGAATCCTGGTTGTCGTCGCAAGTAAGTGACGGTCTTATAAACATCGCTGGTTTTACGACTGTTCGTAGAGACAGACCAAATGTCAATCGTGGGGAGGTTTATGTACTTTTATAAATTCCAACATTAACTTTATCAAACTACACGAACTGAACGACCCTGATATTGAGTCTCAGTGGTTTCTTCTTAGACCTGACTGTTTACCGAGAGGAATCAACTCCATTATTCTCGGCCTTGTTTATCATCTGCCTCAAAATAGAAAATAAGGATCTTAAAACTCGTTTATTTCACTGTTTTGACACAGCCCTAGCTACCCACCCAAACTCGGCTATTATGCTCCTTGGCGATTGTAATCAATTTAAACCGGGAAGTTTGTGTTCAAGTTTCAAGCTAAAGCGCCTTGTATATCCACCTACACGTGGGAACAATATTCTAGACCAGGCTTTTACAACTCTATCACATTATTATGGAGAGGCGGAAGTGTTTCCACCAATTGGTTCATCTGACCACTTGTGCGTCCTACTATTACAACCAAATGATTTTACATGTGTTACCAGTCAACAATCCATTCATTATTTTAAACGTGATTGTCATTTTAAAAACAAACAATCCTTATTCTTGTTTCTCCAAAATTTCGACAGGCCAGAACCTTTCGATCAAATATCATGCGAAGACCAATTTGAAACATTCCAAGCCCTGCTCACCAAAGCAATTAACACATACCTCCCGTTGCGAGAAATTAAACTCCACTCTATTGACAAACCTTGGATGACGCCTGACATTAAGAAAGCCATTATCAAACGCCAACAGGCATGGGCTAGTGGTGATGTTGATAAATACAATTTTTTACGTAACAAAGTTATGAAGCTTTGTAAAGCAGCAAGAGGCTGGTATTACCAAAATTGTGTAAGCAATTATAAAGAATCCAATTCGAAGAAATGGTGAAGCAAATGTCTGGCTTTGCTAAGCCGGCTGCCTTCTCAAGTATGTCCTTGAATGGTTCCCTTCTTAAAGGCACGGATTTGGCAGAGGCAATTAACAACTCTTTCTGTAACATCGCAGATGAGATCCCACCGTTAACGTATATTCCAGTCCCAGTAAGTCAAGTACCGGAAGAGTACACAATCACACCCGAAGAGGTCAAAAAAGCCCTTAGATCCATTAAAATATGTAATATTTTCTATGTGTGAACATTTAAACAAAGAAGGGCAAAGTGATTTACTTAGAATGTTCTGTTTTACATCGCAGGATACATTGTTGCCAAACTTATAAAAACCCTAGTTTGTCCAGCATGCAAAAAGAGCCTTCTTCCTCTGCCAAAACAATTGCCTGCAAACGGACACGACTATACTTCAACCATATATCATGAAGCAGGAAAGGCATCGTCATTTACCACATTTGTCAATAAGGGTGGTTTGCAGATCCCATCAACATCTGTGTTTCGAACGGTCGAATACTGCAAGCACGTTTTCAAAGCTACTGTTACGGGTAAAGACGGCAAACAAATAAGCAATCAGGGAAACCTGAAGAAAAAAATGATTGTGAACGTCTTCCAACATTTCACATTGGACTCAACATCTAACATCTGAGCTGTTCACATACCATGAAGATGATGACAACGAAACTCTAGTTGACGACCACAGAACAAATTTAATGAAACGTGTCGCGGACAAATATTTCACGTTGCGGCTGTTCAGCTTTGGAAAGAATATGTCAAAGAGATTGTAAATGAAGGGAAACAAAGTGATCGACACTTGTTTAATAAAATTACTTTGTTTAATAATTATTAGGTTTGTAATACTACATTAAAATAAAGAATTTATTCACTTGTTTTGATAAAATCTTTCAAAGTGTCTACGCTTGTACAAATTGGCGGATTTGCACATCGCCAAGTTGTTTTGTTAATAGCGTTTGTTTCCTAGCCGATTGGCAACTCCATTCGGATAAATTTTATTTGGTTGAGTTTAAAATTAATTCCATTATAGTCAAAAAAACTAAAATTTATAAGAAAAAAACTAAAATTTAAAACCATAAAATAAACAACACATTTCTTTCAAATTTGCTCTGCTCGCACATTGTTGTTGTCCTTCTGAAGACAAACAGCATGCTTCACCCCCCACCGCGATCTCGCGAGGGAATCGTGAGTGAAGCCAAAGTTTGGCGAGATTTTACCTCACGAAATTATCAGAAGGTAGCGTTCCAGTTATATTTAGTTCACTGGTATCTACAGACAGTTATGAAGTTGAAATTCAATATGCAGTGATGTTTGTGATTTATCAAGAACCCTGAGTATACGCGATGAGCCTATAAAGCCTGGCCTAAGCCTTAGCTTTGGACTAGATGTTTGTAGTGTAAACACACTTCGGCCTGGGCCAGGAATTCCGGGTCACATGTTCTGATGGTCCCACATTTCCAGACTTAGCTCGAAGTGCGTTTACACTACAAAAATCTAGTCCAAATCTAAGGCCTAGGCTCATTGCCTAAGCCAGGTTTTATAGGCTTGTGGTATAAACACAGCTAATTATAAGGTGAATAGGTCTGATAGTAATGCAATACTGTAAACCTCCGACTATAAGCCCTGGGCTTATATTATTTTGTAAGCGTTTTTTTTTTTGGGGGGGGGGCTTAATATACATGAACGATTTTTTGTGTTAGTGTAATAGTAATAAACAAGTATAGTATAGTGGTAAACAAGTGTTAAACAAGCATAGTAATAGTGACAAATAGGGTAATAGTGATAAACAATAGTGATAAACATGTGGGCTTATATTCGGGTAGGCTTATATTTGGAATGAGGTGAGCGTTAGTACATGTGGTGGGCTTATACATGGGGGGGGGGGGGCTTATATTTGGAAATTTATGGTATCATGCAATATCTTATGCAATACCTTTCACAATAGCTATTTTATAATAAGCCATATTGTTTATTGTCCTCTTACGCCGATGGTCGTAATTCCTTATGTTTATGCAAAATAGGATTAAGGAGAGGTTTGTGTTTGGGATCAAGATCAAAAGGGAACATATTTGTGCACGAATCATAGGAATATGAACTTCATATATGGATTGTGCACCTGCCATTCCATTAAACTTGTTGAGTGCCGGTGCTCTCCCCTTGATAAGTAAAATAATCTGGTGTTGGACAGTAAGATGATAATAAAGTTGGGCACATTGGCAACTCAATGGGATAAAAACAATCAAGCATCAAACCCGGGCCATTGGAGAAAAATGACCCATTGATCGAGCCCCTTAATGATTGAAATCCTCTGGTGTTAGACAGAGAATAAGATAATCAGAACTTAATGGGTTAACAGCATGGAAAATTGAGCATAGTGTAAACAAGGTTTGTGACAACAGAGTAGACCAAAGCACAACATTAAGGAAATTACATATATCATGAGTGTAGGCTTTTGCTGTAGGTTGTGTCTAATGTACATTTTAGGCACGAATGCATGATGATCAGTGGATGCTAGAACCATCCAGCATACAGGGCGAAGTAAAATAAATGTGTAACACATATATGCAATAAAGCAGTCGATCACTATTAAACTATAATATACCATCAGCCTCCTTACTTTCTCTTACACTGTATCTAGATTATTTACCCATAAAAAATGACCGGTGAGATTAAACAGGTCATCTGCCCTTATAGCTTGTAGGAAATAGCATGATTTTAAATCTTCCATTTTACTTTGTATCGCATTTACAATTTAACAGCTTTTCTTGTCATTGAGAATGTTTTCAGTTTTTCCAAACTTATTATATACAGCGCAGAATCTCTCCTTGACAAATAACATAATCTGATGTTAGACATAATAAAATAACAAAGTATTATTTGCGTTTCAGCTTACAAAGTAATATATAAAGAACCAGGGAAGGAGCATTAATCCATTAGAGTGCAAGACTCTCTCATTGATGTGTAAAATCATATGGTGTTAAACAGAGTAAAAGAATAAAGTAGGGCGCACTCTGGCGCATTCTGATTAATGTGTTAATTTGTTCCAATACACCTTTATGGGCTATTAAGAGTAACTTATAAACATATTGATGTAGGTAAGTTATATAGTGTGAGAGAAACTTTGTGATGGCTTAGAGGGGAAAGATAAGGTAAGTGGCTGTTATCGTGATCTGGAGGAATTACTCCCACATCTGGCAGAATTTTATATGTCCAGCGATTCCTATAAATTACTTACATTCAATGAAACTAATACTTTTTATATAGCTATAGGTGGTGATGGAGCACCATTTGGAAAAGACAACACTGCTTGTGCATGGCTGGTTACCTTTTTGAATATTGGACAGGGTGTGTTAAGTAGTAATGAATTTTTTTCCGGCGGAAATTGTGGTGAAAATTGCACACCAGTGAAGCAGTTTTTGCAAAATCTCTTGATTGATATTTGGGGAATTGAGGCCTCAACATATCGTCAGGTTAGAATTATTTTGTCCAATGTCCTATTACCAAAATAGGACATAGGACAAAATAATTCTAACTTGGCGATAAGCTATTTCTTGCAAAGGCGAGATCACTAATGTAAAATTTTATATCTCAGAGCTGCCTAATGACATGAAGATGATAGCTTTTTTAGGTGGGGAAACTTTCAAATAGTGCTAAATATTTTTCTTCCTTTGGAAATGTCACCCTCGACAATGAAAGGAAACCAACAGGTATGTATGCTACCTAACCGATACTTGGAAGCCCTGGTAGTATCGTCGTCGACTGCAGGTTGTTAAGGAGGTGGAAAAAAATTAAAAATCGTTGGAAAAATCAAAAACATCTAATGCCACCAAACGGAGTAAGGTTTATACAACTTTTATTGCACAACAAAAGAGTAGGCAAGAGTTTGAGCCAGTTGTTGGTGAATTGATAGATCGGGTGCATGTTGATCCACTGCATCTTAAGAACAATGCATGTGCTCTTGCCCATCGAAATATTCTACACATAGCACTCGGCATATCTAACTTACCGAATTCGGTAACAGCCTTTACTCATGTTCCATCTTCATCAATTTTTTATAAATATATTGAAACCTTAATATCTAAATGCTACCTGCCAGGTTAGCCAAGAAAATCATTAGGTGGTTCAACGAAACAAATGGTAATGGTAAGGATTTTGATTATAGGTTTACTGGCAAAGACTCACAAATGTTTTTGCACAATTTTATGTTCTCGATACATTTGCTCGAAGAGAAATCGACCAGTATGGTATCCAAACAACTGCACATACATGCTTATTTTTGTCTCTGCCTACGCGATGCTGTCTCACTGTTTACTCAGATTAACATCCCAGACGAAGAAGTAAGTACCTTACAGCAGCATTGTAATAGTTTTTTCGTGGCTATTCCCTTTTCTTTTCTTTTCTGTAAATCCAACTGTTTGGATTCTTGGGAATGTTGTACCATTCCATACGAAGGAAATGAAAAGTAAGTATGGCATGGGATTGGGATTAAATTCCATGGAATAGAAGAGAGGCAAAGCACATAGCAATTTCATGGTATTGTCGCAACACAGCTTATTTATACTGATGGGAGCAAATTTTTCACCATGAGTATATATCTCTGATTTCACTTTGTGAAAAAGGTTATAATACTATTGATAAATCATACTACTTCTACCAAACTATGTTATATTCCTAAGCAAGTTACAGAAAGCCAAGAGTATTGTACTTGTATATCCTTACATTCAATGTTGTATAATTGTTTGGGGTTCAACATATCAAACCAATTTAAATCGTATTGCATTGCTTCAAAAGCGTGTTTTAAGACTTGTCAATAAAGACAAATTTGATGCTCATACTGAGCCAATCTTTAATGAATTAAAGATTTTGACAGTGGAGAAAATTTACAAATATTACCTTGGTAAATTCATGTACTTGTATAAAAATAATTTACTTCCAAAAGTTTTTGACGGTTTCGTTACTCTGTTCAGTCAAGTTCATAATTATCATACACATGATGCTAGCTTGTACCTGCTTCCCTTCTAAGCCAAGATTTTCGTTAAGCGTCAACCATCACTTCATTTCAAAATAAATTAAGAAAATACCTGTTTTCCATTGAATTATCCACGATCAGTTCTATATATTCTTTTTATTGCCGCCAGATATGTAATCTGTAATCAGTCTTGTTTACTATGTTTTCTTTGTAATCACTCACGAACAGTATTATATATATACACTATATTATTATGAACTATATTATTACAAACAGTATTATTTATATTATATTATACCCCAATTTTGTTATATATTTATTATCGTGCAAGGGTGGGTTGACTACAAAATTTTTGTAGTTCGCTATAACTACAGCTACTTGAAAAATACGTAGTCAGCTACAACTACTGCTACTTTTGAACAAAGGTAGTTCGCTACGGAGTACAGCTACTGTTTAAAAAATGTAGTGAACTATTTCGCTACGCTATATTTTTTAGTTTTACTGTATTTGGAGCATCTACTAACTCAGGCTGAAATGTAACAAATCGACTTACGAGTAGCAACAGTAAACACAAAGCAACATTTTTGTAAGCACTACAGTGTTCAAGAGTGCAAATTGACTATTGAGTATTGATTTTAAGTAAACCGTGTCTCAATACCATGCTATTCTATCAAGTTTTATTCTATTCAAAAAGTAGCGAATAGCGATTCGCTGTTTGAAAAGTAGTCAACTACTTGGCTACTTTTAGGCAAAATGTAGTTCGCTATAACTACAGCTACTGTTCTAAAAAAGTAGTCCAAAACTACTGGCTACTTGAAAATTGTAGTTTGCTACAGTAGCAAACTACAACTACTTCGCTACTACCCACCCTTGTTATTGTGACACTGCCTCCTTGTCGATCAAATATTTAAGAAAGGAGCTCAAATCTTAAAAGCCTTTTGGTTTCTTTTTGGGCTACCTTGCTACTTATTATTCTTCCTAATTTTGAAATACTTGTATATTTGTGTAATGTAGTGAATAAATTGATTTGATTTGAACCTCAGAAAGGCTCTTCCACTATTCTTCAGTTCTTCATCGCAAACTCTGCATGCATTGCTCTCTTCGAGGCTTTCAATATAGTCAATGTAACTCCTTAGTTTTTATTTTCATTGGCTAGAGTTTCCAACTCTATGTTGTGTGCTTCTTATTTTTTTTGTAGTTTTTTTTGCTTATCAACCATTAATTCTGCAAGTAACTCCTCGCATCTTTCATCCACTTCCTTCAGCTTTTCTTTCAAGTTTAAATTCTCTTGCTCTGCTTCTACAACTCATTTGCTGAGGTTACTAACATTCACCAATTCTTCACCATACACGTGCATAATTTTAACTTTTTGAAGAAGCTTCTCTCTGGTGTAACCAACAGTGCCTTTACATTGATTATCAACTCTGCTAGATAGAATGCAAAATCTCTCCTCTAGTCTAGGGGCATCTGCCTTAATTTCAAAAGGAAGATCATGTGCAACTAAGCGATAGATTTGCAGGAATGAGACACTTGGAATGCGCTTCTTTATTCTAGGACTGTTTGGTATACCAATATACCGAAAATATCGGTATTAAATCAATATCAGTATCGATACCGGATATTCAACCATACCGATAATTTTTCAGTATACTGTGTTAAATTTACCAACTATATGGCAAAACCATAACCTTTATTTTACTATACTGAATGGCAATTCAAAGAACTTTCTACTGCAATGATTTAGAATTTCCACTTCAGTGAGATTTTACACTGAGTACGTGTTGTTCGAAACATGTTCGAAACATGTTCGAAACATGTTCGAAACATGTTCGAAACAGCTTCGAAATTATCGTTCTCCCTTTCAGGAATTACTCAAAATTTCCTTCAAATTTCATTAAAGAATTTTCCTTTATAATTATCAAAGGAAAACTGGTATACCAATAATATCGGTATAATTTTTTCGGTATACCGATACCGGAAATTTCTCATACCGAACATTCCTACTTTATTCCTCTCCATTGCTGCAATGTTTTGTTGGAAACATTGATTTTTAACAGAGGATCTCCACTTCTCTGCTCCAGAACATATCCAACAGAAGGTGGTGAACTTAGACTTTTGAGTTCTTTTTGGACTTGAACATCAAAACTACACATCAACCCTCGAAATTCGCCTCGGCACTTGGCAATTGCCGACGCAAATGCCGAGGCAAGTCACAATTTTTCATAGTTTGCCTCGGCAAAAAAATGCCGAGGAAATTACATCCTTTGTACCTTAATTTACATACTACAGCGTCTGTTCGTTTTTTTGCTTAAATTTACAAACTACAGTGTTTGTTTTTGTACCACTTTTTTGTTCGAATTGTTGTCATCGACGTTGGGTGAACACCAGAAGATTACACAATTTTATTATTAAATTTGAGCTTTTCAGCGTCGGTCGGCTTCAGCTGAAATAAAGAACAATCTTGATGGTTTAAAGACGGCACGTCGAGAAACTTTGTTTTATCTTTTAGACTGTCGCGTGATTACCGTCAAATTTATTCTTTCATACTATTTGTTGTTAATTACCACTAACTTCTTAAAAACATTTTGAATCAGGAATTTGTAAAATAACAACAAATTGTCAAACGTCAGAATCTACGCTCGGTATAATATTTGTTTACAATAATTTCCGTACTTTAATTACAATTGCCGACGTGAATGCCGAAGGGTGCCGAAGTAATTGCCGAAGGAATTTAAAGTGATTTCATTGCGTGCCTCGGCAAAAAAAATTGCCGAGGCAAACTCGAAAATTATTGAAACACTTCGGCAATTATTTGCCGAAGCAAAAATAGTTGAATTTCGAGGGTTGCACATTATATATTTATATATGCAAATCTTTAAGTAAATTCATGTCGTAATTTCGCAAATTCACCCAAGCATTGCCAATAAGTGTTTAAACTTTGGCCCTCTTTTTGTGTATTTTTAAATGAATTTGAAGGGTATACTGCTGACTGTATGGTATTACAGACTCAATATTTCAATATTTACAAAATGGCAGAAAAAATATGGCTTAATTAAAGTGAGCTTTCTTGTCGAATTTCGACCATTTTTTCACGATCATTGTAGTTCTCAAACTGGTTAATTTGCAGGATGATCTCGCTTAGAAATAGCGATATTCGAAAATAAAATATAAATATTAAATTAATTTTTATCGGCTCAAGATCTGGTTCATTGTCAAGATTCAACCTTCGTTGTATAGGTGAGTGGTAGACATTTGCTCAATTCCCTTTTAGTAGCCAGAATTTTAACAGGTTTTATACTGTTTTTCACCAATTTGAGCTACACTTTCAGCATTCAATGCTGTCTGGAATGCTGAATTATTTTAGGGAAATATAAATATGAATTTAATATCCGGACTGCCAACTCTTAGAAAACTTTATTTAAAGTGTATTGTAAAATCAAACCAAACATAGACATTTTTAAAATATTATTTAGGAAAGTAATAAATCACAATTTACACATTTCAGCTTATATTATTGTAGTAATTTTCCACCATTTTGTTTCTAAATTATGAGCCTAATTAATTGTGCAACCACCTAATGTCGAGATTTTGAGCTTTTAAACTGATAAAACTGTCATGAAAGTTGTGTGCAATCAAACCTACAGTCTTCTCAACAATGATCTTCTATCTGAAGAGCTGTCTGGCTTTAGACACCTTCATTCTATATTCCATTGATTAATGCTATTCTATTTGTTGACTTAAAGAGGGGCCTTTGATACCACCGACCATGAGATTCTTCTAGGTAAGTTGAACCATTATGGATTTAGGAAAGAGTAGAACTATTCAGAAATTACCTCTCTGGGCACATACAAATCACTGTTATCAACAATTTATTGTCAGGTAGCTGTAAGATAAAATGTGGCTTTTCACAAGGATCCATCCTGGGTCAACTACTGTTCTTATTATATATCAATGACCTTCCAAAATGTCAGTTGGTATCAAATAGGTATTTATTTGCGATGATACAAATTCAACATATGCCGATGATGACCTCATCAGCCAGACTGCAGAGTTGGTAAACGTCGCACTTGATATTTTTTTAGGCAGAAATTTCAGCACACCTGGGATGAACTTTATAACAATTTTTGCAATTTAATCTGCCCTCCAAACTCTCATTTCTAACATGTATCTCGCTACTTTTGTGCCCTTGACTGCATCTTGATGCGCACTTGGGAACTGTTTTGCAAACCTGCACTTCGATATTTTAACATTTGCGCTCCCAAGATCTCGTCAAAAAGTGCCGAACTCTGCAGTCTGGCTCAGATTATTTCTATCTCAGGAAATAAAATCAAAGGAGTCAAATCTTTTTGTCCAGCATAGAATTCATTTAGATATATTTACTTCATGCTACTTCTGGTATATAAAAGCGCACTGGAGCAGAAAATTAGAATCCTTCTTTACATGTTTACACATTTTAAAAATTAAATAAACCAACACTCTAGAACTGTACTCCAAAAGAAAATTTACACATGATATAATTGTCAAGCTGCCTAACAAACTCCAGTTTCAAGCCTAAGAATATTTGAGAAGTCAGTGCAAAGCGGTTTGGCTGAATGGTTGTATGTACAAATATTGAATACATTTATTAGCGAAAAATATGCTATCAAAATCAAGGACAGCTTGAGGGTTAGTTGCTCAACAGCGGCAAGACAATTGGCAGGAAAATCAGGTAGTCATGGACAAAATTTGCTGAGAACCTTGAACAGTAGGAGCAGGCATAGGCTATAGAGTAGTCATGTTACTCAAAAATGTGGATTAGAACAATGTTTTGAAGAGATAAACAATTCCTTATCACTCCCTTCTTAACTCGTTTGAACTGTTGAACTGCAAGATCTCTTATTTGGGCATGATGACTTTCTGTTATGTAAAGCTGATGGCTTACACTGCGAAATAAACAGTTACCATAGGCATTTCATCTCATTATCTATTGTTTTTAATGCATTCGGCACATGAGTAGCGAGACGTTTGAAACAAGCCTAACACATCGGTAATGTTGTGCCTCGTGGAACTGATACAATTTATTTATTTATTGTGATGCTACACGCGACAACTCAATTGTTTCATCAACAACCAAGTTTTGCATATTTTATTTGTTTGCATTGGAAGCTGTCGCTTACAGTATCCCTACGATGCTACTAAACTTATTTAAAACCATGATTATTCCCATCATCCTTTTAGTGCCAATATTGCACATTTGACTATTGTCTCAGTGACAACTTTAATTGAAATAGCTGTATAAGATATGTTATTAATAATAAGCACAATGATGTTGCATGCATTGCAAAAAAACATAAATCGAAAACACAGAAACATAAAAAGAGGCGGAAAATCTCATTAAAATGACATATTTTATCCCCATATACCTTCCACATCAGCTCAGTGGATCCGCTCTGTTCCGCTTCCACATTTTATCCTAATTGTGACATGTTTTGTATGTTACTCTTGAGTGTATATCCACACCGGGTAGGCCGAAAAGTTAGCCTGACCATGGCGGGAATCGAACCCGTGACCCTTTGGGATACTAGTTCAATGCCCTGCCAACTGAGCTACAGGGCCAAGTCTGTTTGAGTGTGTGGTATTTCGGAACTAAGTCTGGTACCTTTGATACCAATGTGTTCTACCATCATGATATTGTTGTGTGTGTTTTGGTGTTATGTACTCAGGTGAATATGTTTTTTACATTACTCTGAGTGTATATCCACACTGGGCAGGTCAAAAAGTTCGCCTGACCACAGTGGGAATCAAACCTGCGACCTTTGCGATACTAGTCCAATGCTCTGCCAACTGAGAGTAACATCAAAAACATATTCACTTGAGTACTTAACACCAAAACACTCACTAAGGGGCTATTTATATGGTCCCCGCTTACCATTCAAGTATTTTGAGCAATTGAAATAAGTTGCACTTAATGATCTAACAAATTGCTTGTTACAAATTGCATGAAATTCCTTGTTTCAGACAAAAAAACAAATGTTGTTGAATGCTATTAATCGTCTTTTTCCAGCAGGTTCCTAATTTTGTTTAAACAATATTTAAAGTTATCTAACTTTTGTTTAGAGCTGAAAAATGTATTTCAATTACTCAAAATACTTCGTACTTCATTGAATTCCGGGTAAGTGGTACCATATAAACAGCCCCTAATTGTGAAATATTTCACAATAACAATTCTCATTGACCTTTGACTTATTCCCAAGGTCACATTGTCTCTCATGAGGCATTTTAAGCCGTTTTCGCATTTACTCAATAATGTCACTTTAGATTTCAATAGTTTCACAGTTATAGCAGTGTTTATAGCAGTTTTGACAAGCTTTGATATGGATAGATTCACTGGTACCCTTGTGCTAGACATGTGAACAAGGTAGGTCTGTGACTGTACATGTTGGCTAACTCCATACTCTCTAGTTCTTCTGAAATTTATTTTTGTGCTGGCTCTGGTATGGAGCTGGTCTCCAAGGAGAATACGGTTCCCTCCCCCACTGGGATAAAAAATGTGGCTGGCAAAGGCTTTGTGTATTACCACTTTTACTGTGAGTAAGAACCGTTGTTGTTATTGAAATTGTTGTTAGGTACAGTGACACTTTGCATGACTTTTGATTTTCTGTACTGTGGCAGCTAAATCAGTGCCAAACAGAAGCCTTTCAACCCTATTATCTCCAGAGCAAGCTTGTTTAAAGTCATTGTGACGAAATGGCCTTATCAACTCTCTGCATTTAAAGGATAGCTCCTTAGAAACATGCCCAATCAGAGCAGTGGCATCTATCAATTTTAAAATGGCCATTTTCATGATTTTGCACGATAACATACAAAGAACTTGTTATGGCAGAAACATTGGTCTGTAATGTATCTTGTGAGTTTGCAAATTTAATATCTTTTTTTCCTGGTATGCCCTGGCATTTTAGACCACATTTCTGGGTTTACCTGTGGCACATATAGTTGCTCACAATTTTGAGGTCTTTGGTGTTTTTGAAGAATATTTTTCAATTTCCCAGGCTCTAGTTGTACAATAAAATTTTTTGTCTGTAATTTGGGTGAGTTTTTCATTTGTTGCTGAACCTGCGGCAGTTTCGAAAAGATCTTGCAAAATCACACTTAATAGATCATCTTCATTACCGGAGCTGGAATTTTCGGCTTCGCTCATGCTGCCGTCATGTGTACCTGGACATTTTGCAGAACGTACATTTTGCCTACAGACGTTTTGTGGACGGATGTTTTGCCAATGGACATTTTGCCGAATGGACAGTTTGCTGAACAGACAGTTTGCCGAAAGGACAACTTGCCGAAAACAGAGATGCTATTTCATCAAAATGTTTGGGACTGTGCCTCATTTCTTAACTTTGTTATTTGCAACTATTGTGTAAAATAACCATTACATGGTCCTTAGCAGTGTATAATGAGTCGTTAGCAGTGCACAACCATATTGAAAATTGGTAGCTTGTTTGTGGAGCAGATGACTAATTTGTTAGGAACGTGTTTTGACGTCAGATCGTAAACAAACAAGCATATACAAAGGCAACAACGTAAGCGAATTTCACTTCGAGAATCATGGAATACATTCACAGTTTTCAGGGAAATCGCATTCACCAATAATGTTGAATGATGGTTCTTTATATCGCAAAATTTGGGTAAACTTGTCAAAAACTTCGACAAAAATCGAGAATAACTTTAATCACAGAAATTTTCACTGTGTAAGTGACCCTTTATAGTTCAGAAGATACCTCTGTTTTCGGAAAACTGTCCATTTAACAAAATGTCCATTTGGCAAAACGTCCATCGGCAAAATGTTGTTTGGCAAAATGTCTTTCGGCAAAGTATCTCTTGGAAAAATGTCCGGTCACCTCCATCATGACCATATTTGGCTTCAAAGCCACCAAAAAGACTTAAAACATCGTCATTAATGACATTTTGTTGCCCTGACTTTGGGGTGTGTTTTGCCCTCTTTGTGGCAGATTCATTTCTGTCTTTGCCAGCTTCAGTTTCAAGGGCCCTCTTTGGGGCTTGTTGAGAACATGAGGTCGAATTGCCTTCCATCAATTCAACAAGTCTCAAAATAAGCGCATTGGTCTTTTCAATGCCATTTTGACTCAAAGACACGATCAATACAATATATTTTTCATGTGTTGTTGCTATATGTACAGGTTCAGAGGCCTCAACACTTGTATTTCATCAAGCAGTACAGTCTCATTGACTGACATGTTTATGGATTTTCGCTTGAGTAATCCCTAAAGAAAAGGAACACAAAACGACAAAATACTGTGATGAAATGTTGACCAGTTGAAATGTTGACTAAAGGGGATATATACGTCGTTGAAATCATGTTCCCTCTTCAGAAGATCAAAACCAGCAAGGATTTGTTTTAATTTTTTTGCTAGATCAAAGACTTAGAAGTCTAGTCTCCAAGGGAAGAAAGGCAAAATTTGTTCTCCATGAGATGTTGGCATTATCTTGAATCAATTCCGTACAACTCTGTAATGACCGTAGGCTGATGACATAGTACAATTGTGTTGGACGAAATAATATGTGTAAGGGGGTAGTCAATAATTATATAGTTCATATGGTGGTCCAGGTTTGATAGTTCATTAACTTGGGGTGAGTAATTTCCCTTCTGTTATGAGGTGGCTGTATTGGCAGGATTATCAGTTTTGTAACAGTTGTTTTGTGATTAAATGTGTGTATAGTATTTCAACTGCATCCAATTTACTTAAACTTAGTTTCAGTAAATTCAAAATTTGACAATAGCGATTATCGAACAATGCACAGTGTGTACATATTTTTTACCTGAGGAAAGCCTCAATAGCTAAGTCGTTAATGAGACAGCCAGGATTTAAACACTCAAGTTCAACTGGAATCAGGAGAAATTTTTACATGTATCTCTAGTTATCAGCTGTGGCTTGTACACACAAGTCTAATTTATCTTCTTCATTTTCTTCTTATAGATACTCAAACAGGAACATTCACTTTATACCAACACGATTTTGTTGCCACCAGTCTGATTATCTTTTGCCTGGTTTCTTCTTCTTAGCTATACAACCAAAATTCTCTAACTTCTGTTTCACTTGTTGTTCAGTGTTTTTTTTTGTTGTTTTTTTTCGTGACACACAAGGGTATATTCCTTCTTTGGAACTGACACACTTAACTTGGCAACCAGAATCTGGAGCTCTTTTGTCACATCAGTTCAAGATGTCTGTGTCTTGACTTTGCTAAGTGAGTGCTTTAAGTTGTTGCAATGTAGCTTCTGGTAATCTTTGCTGCATGTTTTGCAGGATCTTGGTTTATTTTTTATTTTTTTGTGGGAGTTGTGCCACAGCAGCTGGTTCTACCTATCTAAATTCCCAGGAAACTACTTCCAAAATTTCATAAACTTACCCATTTTATTCATCCATACATGCTACAAGAGGGCATTTTTGTCAGCACAATTTCATGATAAAATGTTTATACATTGCCTTTTTTCTCCGCCACATTTGTTTTTAAATTAGTTATGCTCTTACCCTGCCCAGTACACGAATTTGTGCAGATTGTAAAAATGTCAGACAATCTTACAATTAGTTGATTGCAGTAAAATAAAATGCCATCAGCAAATGGAGTTTCCTCTTCAGTATACTAAGCAGACCGACCGCACAGCAAAACAACTTACTTTTACCAAACAACTTTTACCCCAACTTTTTCTACAAACAACTTTTACCCCCAGCAACAAGAATGTGTACGGAAGAGTTATAAAGAACTTTCAGCGTCGTTGAAAGAAAGGTGTGAGGGTGGTCTTGCATTATTAAAATACAAGAAACTCTTTAATGGCAGTGCAGGAAGAGTGGAGAGACATTGCATTCCTATCTATCAGAGCTGAGATTAGCATATGAAAGGGCTTATAGTCCTCCCACGGTTGACCCCTTGCCTGAAGGAGCAAGTGCAGAGGTCAAAAACGAAAGATTTAAGCAAGAAGGAGTATTGGCATTCTATAATAAGAGAAAGAATGAGGATGTATTATGTCGCATGTATTTGCACATTCTGATTGGCTAGTTGGTTAGGAAATCTGTCGCATTATTTACCAATGACCGATTGAAATTGCCTTTGCAAAAAATTTCTTTGACCGATTACATGAAGTATTACACTTACATATTACCTTCTTAGCCTAGGCTAATTATCTAAAAACAATTGTGATATTACTTTCCTAAGTATGTTTATCCTAACCCACCCTGACAACTTTCCTTGTGGGAGGAAACCCATAACTTTCAGCAGAGAGTTGACAGACTCTTTTCACATGAGTCCATAGTGAGAATCAAACCCACATGCTGCTCTTTTACCAACATGCTGCTCTTTTACCCACATGCTGCTCTTTTACCCACATGCTGCTCGTGGCTGCTCTTTTATACACCATTTTGGACTTTATCAATCCAAACTTACAAAACATTCCAGTGGAACTTTACATGTATGCAGCTTCTCCAGAAGTGGAATGTTCCTGCTGGGAGCTCCAAAGACTTTGGATACAGCTGTAAAGTTTGGGGAGCTATTATTTGAAGACTGATGTGAAAAAAAATCAAACAAAAGGTATGTGGTAAAAGGGGATTGAGAGAATTACTGTGCTACCCCACCATTTGCGCAGACTGTCACAGATGAGGAGATTAAAACTATGGCTGATGCTCTCAAGAAGGCCGAGCGGGCATCACTGTTCTGTGAAACCCTTGAGTCAAATGCTTACAAGCCTTGTGACGTTTTTGAGACTTCATGCAGTCAGCAAAAAAGAAAACACCAACAGGATGAATCTCCCCCAGCCAGACACTAGAAAGCCTGTTGATTGAAAAATTATTTGAAAATGTCCCTAAAGATTATTATCACCCACCAGCAAATTATAACCAGCAACAGTTAGAACTTGTGGAAAGATCAGTTCGCTTAACAATATCTTCTGCAAAGCAGATTTGTTTACAGTACCAAAACCATTGCAATGGGGGCATTGATAATGAAATTAAGGCAATTCTAAAGTATGAAGTGGACATGATGAAAGGAGATGGTCTTCTCAGAAGTGGTGGGCTTGTACTAAGTCCAAAGTGGCCATGGCTGGGTTGCAGTCCAGATGGTGTTGTAGTAAAAGGTGGAGTTCCTGTTGGCTGTGTTAAAATTAAATGCCCATATGCAAGCAAAGATTTAAATATCTCTGAATCTGTACACAGCAGTACAAGATTCGTCCTAAAACAAACTGAAAATAGTTGGAAGCTTCAAGAAAAACATGCATATTACTACCAGTGTCAAGGTGTAGTAAACATTGACTTTGTGGTATATACTAATGTGGATATATGCATGTGGAGAGAATTCACAAAGATATTTCTTTGTGGGAAAATGTAATGCTCCCAGAACTGACATTCTATTTTTCTTTTATTTGTCCTCTAACCCATTGAGTTACTACTTGGTGATTTTACTTGGCAAGGGAGACACCTTGGTGTTGTGCCTTAACCCATTGACCTCCAGCGATTGCCTGTTGATAAGTAAAATTGTCTGGCATTAGACAGAGTAAAATAATAATGGGTTAAATGTGCTAGTGATTTACCTTTATCATTAATTTCATGATGTGTAATTATAGTAAATTATTTGTAAAATGACAATTTTGTTTATAAAAAGCAAATTGGTCTAATCAAACAACATATCTTTGCACAAGCAAGGGGGGGGGGGGGTTAATGAAGGCATGGCTTGATAGGCTAGGGGGTATTATTAATGATGAATTCATCCGAGATCAAGTCATTGAAAAAAGAGCTGTAAGTTATGTAAGTTATGCTAGTTGATCTTTAACAAGTGTGGAGAGACGATATAGCCACACTGAGAAAGAGGCTCTTGGTTTAGTTTGGGCGTGCGAAAGATTTCATGTTTATCTCTATGGGAGTAAGTTTGCGTTGATCATTGATCATAAGCCTTTGGAAGTCATTTATTCGAAGAATTCAACGCCACCAGCCAGGATACAAAGATGGGTGCTACATTTACAGTTGTATGATTTTACAGACACGTATAGACCTGGAATGCAGAACATTGCTGACACACTGTCCAGATTGACCATGAACACAAGGCCGACCATCGATGCAGAAGATTATATACGTTTTGTAGCAAAGAATGCAGTTCCAAATGCGATCACGATCCAAGAAGTGGAGAAAGAGCCAGACAAGGATCCAGAACTTTCCAAGGTTAGATCTTGTATATTGACTGATCATCAATGGGAATCAGTAGATGTAGCATATAGATCTGTTAGACAAGAAGTTAGTGTTTTGGGAAAGTTAATAATTTGTGGTATGCGCCTGGTGATTCCGAAGATATTACAGAAGAAGGTCCTGAATTTGGCACATGAGGGACACCAAGGAATCGTTAAGACCAGACAGTGTTTAAGAAGTAAAGTTGGGTGGCCAAATATTGATAAGGAGGCAGAAAAAGTATGTTGTACATGTCATGGATGTCAAGTGGTGCAATTACTTTCTCGCCCAGAACCAATGGTAAGAACGTGTTTACCAGAATCTCCATGGGAAATAATTGCGTGTGATTCACTTGGTCCAACAGACAATAATATTTAGACTCTAGCAGTATTGCTGTGTTGGTGTTGTGTACTCAGGTGAATATGATGTTTGTGATGTTCCTTTGAGTATCAATGGAACTAAACTCAGTTCTCAAATATCATTTCATTTTCATTTAAACTTTATTTAAAGAGGGGGAAAAGTCCTTTCTGCGCATGTGCTTAGCAGTTTGTTTATGTGGTCCCCACCGGAAATTGATTTTTGTTGTTGCCAGACTGTTTAGGGCTTGGCGCGCAGCGTATTGTTTATATTCGTATCCATCATGGCGGAACGCACTCCTTCCACATCGGGTGAATCGAATTTGCCATCGAGTACGAGCCATCGGAAGAAAGGCGCTAGCAGAAAAGAATATTTTGCGAATAGAGATGCTAGTAAAGTCTATCTATTAGATATATTTCCACGATGGAAAGAATTTAAAAAGGAAAGAAACATCCGAAGTGACAAGGATGTAGCTGAAATGTTGCTTGATGCATATCAGTCACAGATTCGATTGTGGTAAGATTTTACATGAATAGATAAAGTTTGTCTTTAGTAAACTTTTTTTCTTACTTTTATTATTATCTTATGTCATTTTCTTTTATATTTTCCTGCAGTGTGAGTGTGGATACCCAGACAGAACCAGAAGCCATGCCAACGACCCCTCTCGGAAGCATTCATGAGTCAGATGATTTTCTTTCGCCAGGTTAGCGCTTAGACCAAAAAGTTGTTAGTGTGTGAAGCATTCATGAGTCAGATGATTTTCTTTAGCCAGGTCAAACAATTGTCAGTGTGTTAAAATGCGTCAACGTGTTATTCTTATGCGCCTTATTTTTAAATTTTGTTTTTGCAGTGTTGACCTCAACACCTCTTATGCTTTCTGCTGGTACAGAAGCTATGCAGGCCGGGACAAGCAGTTTTCCATCGCCAAGTATGTTACTTGAAGAACAAGTATATATTTTTATAGTTTGATAAAATCAAGTGTAGTTTCCTAAACCTGATATCTATGAGATATAATGTGTAGATTGCACACAATGTATGGGTTAATAAACCAACAATATACTGTATCTACAATGATTTATCCACCCACTTTCTTGTATAGTTATTGCTTCACACACAAAGTCATTGCGTCGCTCAAGTAGAAGGAATCTTCTACCTGATAGTTCACCATTATCTGTCAAGTCTACAAGGTTTGGAAAGTGTTCTATTGAAAGTAGTTTCTGTAAACATTTATTCAAATACCCTGTCTACAAAAACTTGATAAATAGTTGTCCCAAAAAGTCGATATATTTTTCTTATGTATATATTCTATTTTTTAAATCAAATAGAAGTGCTATCATGGAGGATGTGACACTCACTGCAAGCGAGGGTGACGAAAGCTGTGATGATGACACAACCCTGACAGCTTCAACTGTGCTGGGCATGAATGAAAGTGTTGAGTATGTGATCATTTAATTATAACTGAAATTTTGCACATTGCAGAGTTTTATCTCTCTACTCCTTAGTGGTTTGATTAGAATACCTTATACCCAAATTTAAAGTAGTTCAGTTTAAACACATTTAATTCACAGTACACTTATAAATGTTCTATACCCATTTTAAACCAAATTGTAATTTTTGGCCTCACATGTTCATTTTAGATTGTCTCTGCTGGAAGTATCCATTGAGGATGACGTGTTCAATATATGGCCACAATGACGAAGTTCTGGCAGATGATGGAACTGAAGCAAGTGATAGCACCGACAACATACCTGTAATGACAGTACCTCCAGAGGAAGCTATTCAAATGGAGAAATGTATTGTTTTTACTGATACTCTCATGTCATTGCTGAAGGAATTGCATGGGAGAATCTGTAAACGACCTGGCTGTGATCGTGTCCTGGATTATCGCAAGACCTATGTTGGTACATGCCTTGTTGTTTCCTGGGGATGCAGTGCTGGTCATAAAGGAAGCAGATGGGCAGCTCAACCCAGTTGTGATAAGATAAGAGCTGGGAATCTCATGCTTGCTTCTGCTTTGTTGTTGTCTGGAAACTCGTATACTAAAGTGGGGTTAATGTTCAGATTCTGTAACTTGCAGTATTTTTCTAAAACACTGTTTACTCAGTACCAGAGTCTGTACATTTCCCCTGCTGTGAATGAGTTCTGGGAACAACACAAGCAGGAGCTTTGGGAGGAAAAGGCTGGGAAAGATGTTGTGCTAAGCGGTGATGGAAGGAATGATTCTCCTGGGCATTCAGCACAATACTGCACATACAGTCTAGCTGACATGGAAGATCATGCCATATTGCAAATGAACATCATGGATGTTAGGGAAGCTGCTGGAAAGAGCAACAATATGGAACGGATTGGTTTCGAGAGAGGGATGGATAAGCTGCTTACATCACAGATGTCAGTAAAGGAAGTTGTAACTGATGGTCACTTAGAAATTGCAGCACTTATGAGTAAGTACCTATGCATAAGACTGTTTAACCCATTGAGCTACAATGTGCCTGCGCCCTACTTATTTTTTTTACTTGTCTAACACCAGACGATTTTACTCATCAATGGAGAAGCTCTGTAGCTTAATGAGTTAAATAAAATATTTCCCCAGCTGTGAGATGTACCCAGCCCTATATACATATAGCAATAAAGAACAATATGCCCAGCCAATTTGAAAAAAAAAATGAGATGAAATTATTTCTAGTAACTATTAACTACTGTACTTCATGTGTGTTCATTTCTTAGAAAAAGCAGACAAGTATAAAGATGTGAAACATCAAAATGATGTGTGGCATGGAGGAAAGTCACTAGCAAAGAAGATCAATACAGTACGTTTGTGTACAGTATAAATGTAAAAATTGATCACAATATTTGAAATTTGAACATCATAGGAAGTTTCCTACCAAATTAGTGCAAGTTGGTGCTGATAAGGTTGTCGCAAGGTTTGCGAGTCACTACATAAAAAACATGTTTGGAATGAATATTTTGATTAGCTATCATCAGCATGACTGATCAAATAAATTGTTCACAAATATGTGTGTGTGGGTGACAGAATTTCAGAAACAAGATTCAGAAACTTCGTCCCAAAGCTTTGCAGCAAAGTTTAGAATTATCAAACAAAATTCAGAAATTTTGTACCGGTATGTCATGTTTTGCGAATCATATAAAGTACAGTAATATACATTGTATATTCATCATTAGGCATCCAAAACCAAAGCAAATGAAGACCTGGCATTGTGGGCACCATCTGTCCGAAACCATTTTTGGTATTGCTCAAAACACTGTGATAAAGATGTCAAGAATATAAAGGTAAGGGTGAAAAATCAGTATTTAGCAACATAAACATGTTGCTAAATATTTACAGTATAAATCACTATTGTTTTAGAACAAATTCAGGGATTACATTATCTATTGGATTTAGATACTAGAGATTTTATACCATGCAGAATAAATTATAACATAGAGTTTTTCATTATCTACATTATGTCTCTTCTGTATCTGTATTTCCATTTTTTTTTTCATTTTTGCAAAGTGTGAAAATTATCTAGTATCCATTGGATTAGAGATTTTTGGCCTTTTTACCATAGCCCTATGTCCATCAGTATTTTGTAACTTGTAACAAATATGTATGTTCCTACTTATAGGATAAGTGGATCAGTATATTGCATCACGTTGTAAATGAACATGAGTGGATTGTGGAAGAAGGAAATAATGGTGCAAAATGCGATCATGATCAACTGAGTGACGATGATAGAAACAAGCCTTGGTTGAAGAAAGGGTCTCCGGCGCACAAATCTTTGACAAAGATTGTCTTAGACAAACGATTCCTGAATACTTTGGGATATTACACACACTTCAGGTATACACTGATGTAAATATTTTATGTGAAACTATGGTAGTAGATACAGTTATAGTACTGTAGTATGCAATACCACAATGATTATGAACACATATTTCTCATACTCGTTCATCTACAGGCACACAGGTTTCTTGGAGTCATTCCATAATCATATCTTGATGTATGCTCCCAAGCGTCAATCTTATACGTATGTATTATGATCTTGTCTAAGCGAGATCTCGTTATGCAGTTATTTTTATAGTTACAATTACTGTGCGTTTAATGGGACAGGCAGGCTGGCCCAGTTGTCGAGATCTCACTTGAAACAGGTGAGATCCCGCTTACCAGGAAGCAAATGTCTCCATGTCAACACTCAAGCAGGCTGGCCTGGTTGACAAGATGAAGTTCAAAGATGACGCCGCAAGCTATCTTAAACTGTCAAAAACAATGTGAGAACAGCTAAATTGTCTCGGCAAGCGGGATGGAATTTGCTCATATAAACACATGAGAAATCCATACCGCTTACTGGGCTATCTCAGTAAGCAGGCCAGCCAGGATTATGGATATAAACAGCCCTTAGTAATACTGTAACACAGAGAAATGGGCAGTTATAATCATAGTGTATTTATAGATGTCATTAATTTTGATCTGTAGGTTTGTTGGGTATCGAGTCCGAAACCAGTTGGCAGCACTAGATTGGAATCACCACAGGGAAAGAGACATAGCAACCACAGCAGATGGTCAACCAAGGTATTCCGTATAGTGTAAAGTACATGTACCATACTACCTTGTATCACGTTTGTAGAATATTAACCCATTGAGTTGCATAGCACCTTACTTTATTTTATCTGGCGTTTTCTGCTCAAGTTTTTCTATTTCGGCCAAAACAATGAGCAAATTGCAGATTGTGGTACTGTTAATTTTAAGCCTTAATATATGGTGGTCAAGCAATTAAAACTATATTCTATTAGGATGGAACGCAAGTTCAGCAAGAGAACAAAACAGTGGTGTGCAGTAAAAGTGTTGCAGCCAAAACAATATATGTACATTCCCGATCTTCTGCTGAAGATATTTGAAAAGAGAGCCACTACGGAAGGAGGTGTCAGCCGAAAAGTTGGTATCCTGGATGAAGATCCAAGACGAATTGCACCAAATATCTCTGTGATCCCTCCTCCTTCAGTACAATCACTTGTGGAATCACACCAATCACGATTTTAATCTTTGTAATATAAAAATAATAAGTTATTCACACCGGGCTTTAGTAGCTTCATTATAGTATTCATGGCAAATAACAACGGTATCCAATAACTTTACTAACTACAGTAAGACGCGGGGTATAAGAACCTACATTTTAAGAACCAGTTAGGCTAAAATTGCGTATTCAGACCCCCTTTATATAAGAACCTGTTTATAGGCTAAATTTTCTAACAGGTTCATAAACTCTACGAGTTGAAACTAAAAGCTCTTCACAAATGTTAATGAAAATGACCAAGAAGTCAGAATCCTGGATATGTCATGACATATAATAAACAACATGTCTTTTTATTGAACACATAAAAAAAATAACTGTACCTACACCAACCGAAAATGAGTCCCTTTTTCTTAGACAACAAGAACCTGTTTAACCTAATTTTGCGATAAGCACCATTTATATAATAAACTGTTTAGGCTAACTTGAAAAATCTAGGTTCTTATATGCAGGGTCTTACTGTATTGCAACTATAAGACATAACTATTTACAATCTAGCAGGTCTATAACCTGTATAAATTCCATTGGGAGAAGGGTAACGTGCTCGTATGGCTGTCACACAACAGCTAGGCACAACCCTTCTATTCCCTTTTCCTAAATGTCCATGTTGCCAAAGGACAAACTGTCTATATGCAGCATGGCGAAAATTCTCATTGTTTCTGGCGTTGTCCAAAACCAAAACATCTTCCCTATATCGCATGGCAATATCCAAGACATTGGCATCTAAAACAAGCTGTTGAAACAACGGTGTTGTTGTAATGCATGCTCGTCTCGATCTTGTGCAGCATTTATTTTCTTCTTGTGTTGGCATTATTACACAATGCCCACACCTACACCACTCTGGAACATTTTCCTCAGGAGGGGGATCTGGTGGATCAACTCCCATCTCCTGCAGGAATTTCCCCATTGACCAGATCAGCATAAGCTGCTGGCTGCCTCCTTAGAAGCTCTAAGGCCAACCTTCTAAGTTGGTCGACATTCAAGCCATCTACAAGATTCTGCAATAAAGGATAATTTTTCTATAATTATGCACCCATTATTTACTTGTGACTTAGGGGACAACATTGGAACTTGGGGGAGGAAAAATAAAACAATGTCAAATTTAAATGGCAGGCCACTTTATAACATTTAACCTGCATGACATGGTCTGTTTCATGTTGAAATGGTCTCAAGTATAGATTTTATGGTTAAAAAATTTTGTATGAAGTAGAAAGGGCCTCTTTGAATGATTAGATGCATGTGTATATAAACATTGGATTTATGGAATGTTTTGGTACACTGTTTGGTGTTAGTTGGTGAACAATTTTGTGGTACTGAGGGTGAATTTGACTCTTTGCACAAGGCTTTCTTAGCCAGGGACGTTTACTTACAATATATTCAAGCCTATTGCTTCAATTCCCATGTACCAGTAACCAAATATTAGTTTAGTAAATTCAATTCAAAATGGAATTATTATTTAACTTTGAAAGATTGTATGACCAGTTTTCAGCCATTGTTCAACCATCCTTTATCTGGCCAAATATTGACAAGCACAATATACCAATATTAAATGATCTTACCACTATTTGTTCCTCATGGTTGGCTTGATTCTGCTCAGAATCCTCTTCAGGCTGAAGTTGGCGTCTTGTCCCTCCACTGGAACTTCCTGCAGCTTGACCCCTGCCTCGTCCACGTCCTCTGCCCTGTCCTCTGCCACGTCCTCTACCACGTCCTCTACCACGTCCTCTGCCACGTCCTCTGCCACGTCCTCTGCCACGTCCTCTGCCACGTCCTCTGCCACGTCCTCTGCCACGTCCTCTGCCACGTCCTTTCTTTGTAGGGATTTCATCTCCTTGAAGAGAGAAGTCGGAGTCCTAAAAGATAATGACACTCTGTAATCTGATTTTATTTAAATGTAAAACCGCTTATAAATTTTTGATTTTATACTGTAGGCTACAAGCATAGTACTAAAATACATTGATATTCAAATTTGAAAAAGTAAAGTAAAACTCTCAAATATGTTGGTTTTTAAATAGCTACCGAATTCGACCAGAAAATGGCGTCCGATTGCAAGTTAGCCCATTTATTACATAAAATTTTTGACACAAGTATGAAGTATCTATAGTATAAAATATCTTTTTGTTGGTTACTTGTGTGAGTAGAACAGATATTTTCTGACTATTTAATGTGGTCAGATTTGTACCAAAGACTTGCATTAATTTAAAATTGTGATAAAAATATCGTCACATGTCGGAAACGATTCGGCAATGAGCCAATTTGCATATACGCACCACAAATTTGTTTCAAGGTTACAAAAATATATACTTGCAAAGGATTGTTACACCAAATCAAATGAGATTAAAGTCAAATCTTACCGTTGTATCATCTGACTCTTCGCTGTCGCTTTCCTGGAGTCTTGGGTTGTTCATGCAAGACAATAAATCGCCGCCATGACACGCGTTCGAACAATACTTATCCATGCTTTTACATGGACAGAAGTTTCTTCCATTTTCACGCAGGCAACAATAACGGCCACGGCATTGGCATGTTGTAATATTGTCAACGTTTGGTAATCTCGCAAGCTCCTCTATTTGACTTATTTCTAAGTCTTCCAGCGAGAAGCTTTCTTCAAGTGTGTCAGCCATATGCAAATTGAAAATAGTCAAAGAGATAGTGTTACTATACTGGTATACTTCATGTTATGCTAATAATGCGGTTCAAAACAAAAACATAAACAAACTTCGCACATGCGCAGAAGGGACTTTTCCCCCTCTTTAACGAGGCTAACACATAATAGCTTTACAACTAATAAACTTGTGGCCCTCACGATATGCTATGTAACAACAGTAAAACAACTATAGAGCATGCTATCTACATATATGATATAGTGTCTATAAAAGATTATCTAAAAATGGATTAAAAACCTTATCGTTAAGTTGATTGGTCTTAAGTTTCCAGTATAATTCATTCTTAAAAATATAAATGGAATTACAGGTTGGTAACTTAGAGGTAGGTAGTTCCAGCATTTGGCTGTAGTTACCGAAAAAGTACACCCTCCTTCTTTAACTCTGTTATACATCGGTGGCAAAATTGTATAAAGAGCACTGCAAGTGTTTCTTTTATGTTGATCACCGTTCAATATCAACAGATCCTTAATGTAATCTGGACAGGTATCAGCTGTCCTTTTATATGCCACGAGACAACGTTTAACATCAGCCTCAACATAAAAAGGTACCCCAACCTAGAGTGTTGAACAAGTCGATACTGCTGTGTCAGCATGAAAATCATATCAATGTTCTCTTTACTACAGCATCCTGACCAAGATACACTGCCATAGAGTATAAGGGGACCTGCTAAACGGAGAGTTATGAAGTGGAGAGTTATCTCAGAGAGTTATGATTTCGGAGAGTTATGTTCAAACCACGCCCACTTTTCCCAACGACCACACCCAATTTTTTAACTCTCCCGACGTTTCCTTGAACTAACATGAGAGAGTTATGTTTGACGTAACTCTCTCTCGTTAACATTATGAAGATGTTAGAGAGTTAACATTTTTTATAACTCTCCGCGTTCATGGTTGTGGCAATGAAGAGAGTTAAGTCAGTTTTTTGAAAAAAACTTACACATATTAGTAAATTTTTGTAAATTTATTTTTTTCTCAAGTGTCAGCTTTAACATCTCACGCTAGTAGAAACTAATAGTACATTAGTACTTACAAAGTTCATCTATATGTAAATGTTTTATATAAAGCAATTATCCAATCTTGAGTAAGAAATTAGTCACGTACATACGTCTTTATACCAGCTAAAGAACACTTTAACAAAAGACCATTGTTATGCAAACTATATAAAGATTTTTATATAAAGATTTTACTTATTATGCATACCTTTTTGAAGCCATTTAAAAAACTCACAGGTCGTGTTTTATTAGGTCTAAAGCCACTCGCGCTGCACGTGAGCTTTAAACCTAATAAAACACTCCTGCTCGTTTTTTAAATAATACATATACATGCTCACTTAGATTATCTAGCAAGACCAGCATTCAGATACATATTAGATAGAACCAGAAAATCTTTCCAATGTAATGCCCTATTGGCTGATCTGGGAAAGTATTTCCAAAACCTGAATTGCTGAAAGATTCAATTTTCTTAATTTTCTTGCAACTATGCTTGCCGTATTCACTGCCAAATACACGTCAAAACATGCTTCTGGGGGTACTTTGACCCTTCTGTTTTGACCGAGTCAAGTTGTTTTGACAGAGTCAGGTTGTATTTTGACACGCTAGAAACTGAAATACCAAAATATAAGATGAAAATCTGAAGAAACAAACTTTACTAAGGTTTTCTCAAAAAACTGACTTAACTCTATTCATTGCCATAATCGTGAACACAGAGAGTTATAAAATATGATAACTCTCTAACATCTTCATAATGTTAACAAGAGAGAGTTACGTCAAACATAACTCTCTCATGTTAGTTCAAGGAACGTCGGGAGAGTTAAGAAATTGGGTGTGGTCGGTGGGAAAAGTGGGCGTGGTTTGAACATAACTCTCCGGTTGGTAACTCTCCCTTTAGTCATACCCGAGTATAAGTGGTTTAATCATGGAATTGTAATATAATTCACGCTCGGATTACACATGCTCAGATTCCAATACGCTTAGAAAGCTTCTTACATAACAACTCAATATGAGATGCGAAACTTAGTTTCTCATCAAACTCAAGGCCCAATAGTTTAAAGTGGGTCCACTTGTTCTAAACGCTTTCCTTCCAATTGAATATCAAGTATATGGTCAGTTTGACTTAATCGATTCCGTTATCGTGAACCATCAATTAGAATCATTCTTGTTTTGTACCCATTAAGTAGAAGATGATTAGATTTAGCCCACTCATTGCCATTGGAGACCTTGTGGTATATCACATACTCGAACCGACCTGACTGCATAGCTCAGTTGGCAGAGCATTGGGCTAGTATTCCAAAGGTTGTAGGTTCGATTCCCACCGTGGCCAGGCACATTTTTCAAGCTTGCCCAGTGTGGATACACACTCAGAGTAACATCACAAACATCATATTCACATGAGTACACAACACCAACACAGCAATTCATGATTATTAGATTACATTGATATCAATGGAACTAGACTACAATAGTAGAATAGTAAAAAATGTCAGCAGCAAACATTTAAGACCAATTTCCCTCACGCCAATACTTTCTAAAGTTGCTGAGGACAATTTGGCTCAATTCCAAAATCATTGACAACCCAAGCTTTGATCAGCATGATATGCACATGGAGCAAGTATACGGACAGAACCGGCTCTAAGTCAGAGTGGTTGTTTTCGATTTCAGGAAAGCTTTCAACCTGATCGATCACAATATATTGGTTTGGAAACTAAAACATCTAAATATACCCCATAACATCGCCAGTTGGATCGTTGATTTCTTGAAATGCCGCAAACAAAGGGTAAAATTGTCACAGGACTGTAAATCGGAATGGAAAAATGTGCCGGCAGGAGTTCCCCAAGGAACAAAGTTAGGGCCTTGGTTGTTCATGTTGATGATTGGCGACATAGACACCACCAATACCGACTTGTGGAAATATGTGGACGATACCACAGCTGCTGAGACGGTAGAAAAAGGAGAGACAAGCAAGATCCAGAATATGGTAAATGAACTAACGGGAAAAGCGTATAAGAACAAATTCCAGTTTAATGAGAACAAAGGCAAAGAGCTTTGGATCTCTTTTACAAAAAATCACCCTGAATACGCACCTATTGTTATCAATGATAAACCAATAGAAATTGTGACTACCATCAAATTACTGGGTCTGAACATTTCCAATAATCTTAAATGCAACTATCATATAGAGGAAATTGTTAAAAAAGCTTCCACCCAGTTGTATTTCCTGAGGCAACTAAAACGTGCCAAAGTTCACCCTATAACCAAATGCGCTTGTCCTGTTTTCCACAACGGATTACCCACATATCTGTCAGATGAATTAGAATGTATCCAAAAATGTGCAATGCAAATCATATTCCCAAACATTAATTATCAGGACGCACTGAAGAACAGTAACTTATTGTCTTCATACGAAAGAAGAGAATACCTAACGAATAAAGTCTTTGAAGAAATATGTTCTGATCCCCAACCATAAACTGCATTATCTGGTGCCGAAACTAAACAAAACTGATGTTGAACTAAGGAATAGATGCATGTTTAACTTTCCTGTGTGGAAAAGAAACAGACTAAAAAATAGTTTTATATTTACTAATTCAGGTAGGAAAACTTTTTAATCCTAGTTTATATATACTTGTTGGATATTACATGTAAAATTAGCTTATCACTATTTAATCACTTTTAACTTTTATATTATGTAAATTTATATACAATTCAGCCATTTTGGCTGCAATGATATATCCTAATAAACTATCCATCCATCCATCCATCCATCCATCCATCCATCCATCCACAAGCAAATGCTGAAATTGAAAGACAGATGAGAAATCCAAATAAAGTAATTAAAATTTCTTATGCGCAAGGAGGAAATTTAGAGGAGGAACTTAACAAATTCCTAACAGCGTATCATACAACACCTCATGGGACTACTGGAAAAGCCCCAGATGAGATGTTATTCAAGAGATGTCTTCGCACAAAGATACCTGAATTGGTTCCTTTTGATAAATGTGATGAAGAAGTATGTGATAGGGATGCAGTTTCAAACAGAAAGGAAAGGAATATGCGGATGACAAGAAGAATGCAAAATATCCTGACCTAAAAGTTAATGATAAGGTTTTACTACAGCAGCGTAAAGCATGTAAGACAACAACTATGTATGAACATGATCCTTCAGGTGACGATCAAATCAGGTGAAGGTGTTTGCTACAAGTGTGTTATCATCTTTATTATTAGGGTCAATTAATCATATATTACAAAGAAAACATATAAAATATCAATATAGACCAAATGGGCAAAGGTATAAACAGGACTCAAAGAACCATGCAAGATACCTTCCCAAATATTATTAAAACTAATTTGTATGACATTAGACACACAGGACACAACTCTACATACACCTAGTGCACCACAATTTACGTCCTACGGCACGAACAGTCACGAAACAAGCACCACATACATGACAAGTCAACATCATAAATAGAATCAACAATACTAAAGTATCTACGTTTAACTAAACATTTGAAAGAACTAGACAGTGTCCAAACATACATATTTACATACAATGTTCCACAGTTTGACAACACGATTATAGTACGAAGATTGAAAAGTGCTTGTTCTACAAATTTGACTTTGTAGAATGTACTTTGAGGTGTTACTCATCCGAATTCGACCGTAACTGACAAACGAGACAGTCACAGACATCAACATTCTTCACATAACCAAACAAAGTCTTGTACAGATACACCAAGTCCTTGACCTCCCTGTCGAAGGTTAATGGCAGAAGGTTCAAGGCCAACTGACGTTCTTTGTAACTGAGCTCTCCTCTTCTGCTCATCATGATCCATTGCATCGCCTGACGTTCCACTCTTTCAATCTGCTTTGAGAGTTGGATGTTATTTACGGACGACCAAACTTCTGTTGCATAGCGTAATTGCAATTTCACATGAGTCAAATAAAGAGTTCACCTGGCTTTCATGTCTGTCAGTTGAGTACATGTTCATTTCAGTACACCTAACATTTTGTTAGCCTTGGAGATGACACAATTGATTTGAAGTTCCCATGAAAGTCCGGAGGAAGTGATGACGCCAAGATCCTTTTCACTGTCAACTCAAATCAGACTTTCTGTTCCCAGTTTGTAATCATAAGTGACTGGAGTTTTCTTGTGTCCAATGGTGAGTACTTTGCATTTAGAAGAATTGAAACGGATGTTGTTTTGTATACTCCAGCAATTCAGATTTGTCAATCATTGTTGTAAACATTTGCAGTCATCAGTAGAGGTAATTGTATTGTGCAATTTAGTATCGTCAGCATACAGGGCTGTTGCAGTTCCATTTTGCACAACATCTGGGAGATTGTTAATGAAGATGACAAACAATAACGGACGAGAATACTTCCTTGAAGTACTCCAGAGGTGACTGGTGACCATGCCGAAGCCACACCATCTACAACGACTCTCTGAGTCCTACCATTCAAATAGTCTGCGAACCAACCCAAAACTGACCCTGTCACACTGTAACCACATAGTTTCTTGAGAACGATTGCATGATTCACAGAGTCGAAAGCCTTAGCGAAATCCAGATACGAGACGTCTGTTTGAATATTCTTATCTAGATCATGTCCAATAGTGTGGAATACTGATAGCAGTTGAGTCACACACAAATGCTTTCAAAGAAAGCCATGTTGAGCTCGGCTAATGTGATGTAGAATGTGGTCGTGAAACCAGACGTAGACACAGCATTCCTTTTCCACTGGCTCCTTCGAATCTTTCTTATGGATCGGTGCAACGTCTGCCGATTTCCACTCTGAAGGAATCCGACTACATTGTACAGAGAGGTTAAAGAGAGAACAAAGACTCAGATGTGCAGGAATTCCGTTGGGACCACTTGCTTTGGATGTATCAAGATTTCTTAGGCAATTAGCGACCTCGTGTTCACTAAGCTCTATCTCCCGTAAGTAGTGTCAATGAGGGGCTACGAGGACAAACTTCATGTAATACAAAATATAGTGTCTTCAGCCCTTTAGCCCCTTAGCCCCTTTAATCCCATCCCCAAGACTTTCCAGGATTCGTCCCCAAGACTTTCCCGTGATTTTCCAAAGATTCGTTCCCAAGACTTTCCAGGATTCGTCCCCAAGACTTTCCCAAGATTTTCCAAAGATTCGTCCCCGGGACCTTTCCAAGATCGTCCCCAAGATTTCCCAAGACTTTTCCAAGACTTTCCCAAGATCGTCCCCAAGACTTTCCTGGGATTCGTTCCCCGAGTGAACCCGTAACACCTTATATGAATAAAAAAATCTATAATAAAGGAAAATGTCAATCACCAAAGTCTTGGACTTCACCAAGGCCTTTTTCGGTTTCGAAGATGCCGTCGCAAACAGGTACGGGAGTAGTGTCAATGAAGGGCTACAAGGACAAACTTCATGTAATACAAAATATAGTGTCTTCAGTCCTTTAGCCCCTTTAATCCCATCCCCAAGACTTTCCAGGATTCGTCCCCAAGACTTTCCCGTGATTTTCCAAAGATTCGTTCCCAAGACTTTCCAGGATTCGTCCCCAAGACTTTCCCAAGATTTTCCAAAGATTCGTCCCCGGGACCTTTCCAAGATCGTCCCCAAGATTTCCCAAGACTTTCCAGGATTCGTTCCCAAGATCGTCCCCAAGACTTTCCTGGGATTCGTTCCCCGAGTGAACCCGTAACACCTTATATGAATAAAAAAATCTATAATAAAGGAAAATGTCAATCACCAAAGTCTCGGACTTCACCAAGGACTTGTTCGGTTTCGAAGATGCCGTCACGAACAGGTACGGGTCTAAAAAGATTAAATTAACGGCATGCGATCAAGGTCCTCTTTTGTTAAAGGTTACAGATTGCTTATCTTACGGAGTGAGTAAGAACAACAAGTACGGTAAGGAAAATCTTTCCGTTTCCCTATCCCTCTGGGAAAAGTCCGGGTTTGTATCCGTTTTGGAATTAATTGAAAAAGAATGTGCCAAACATATCGGTAAACCTGGGGAGAAGATAATGAAATGTCATTATCGAAAAGGTAACACTCCGGTCTTGTATCCGAAGATCGATGACGAAACAGAGATGTACGAACCGAAGGGAGACGATCCCATCGATCGTGGAAAATATTTGGAGAAGAGATTTCGTCTCGATGCGATCGTTCGAATCGATGGAATCTTTATATCCGGAAGTACGACCTGTATTCAGGTCAAATTATACGAAGCCAGTATTCTGTAAGAAAAACCAAAGGTTCTGAGAAAAAGACTTTTACGAGATTGAAATTAATTTTTAATGAAAAAAAAACATTAAAAATTCCATTAAATAAAAGAGTGAATCCAGCAACAACGGTACTTTTTCAGAATCAAGAAAAATTCAAACCTCGTACCTATTTATACGAATGAAAAACCTAGTAATAAAGGAAAATGTCGGGTCAAGGGACTTACAACAACCTGTCGGTAAACGTGTCGAAAATAATCTATGGGTACAGACTTATTTTTGGATGTGATAATATAGGTGAGTTCGGCGATAAGCACCTAGTCTTACTCACGAGACTTGTCGGATCCGAGAACATTTTAAAGGGTCCGTTTGGTGGACTTAGAATAGTAAGAAAAAGTCTACCGATTCTCGACAAGATGATGGATGACATTGCATCCGAACGGAAGGAAGGAAGATAGTGAACGGTACAGGATCGGAAGCGTATAGGTGGGGAGTCGATATTAGGAAAGAGGAAGCGAGAAGATATAGGGAAGTCGAAGATTGGGGACGTGGTATTGCTGAATGGAAGGGCTTTTACTTTGTACAGAAGGAAAAGCATTTGTGGAAGGAAAGGGAGGAAAGGAGGAGGAGCGAACAGATAAGGAAAGGACAGAAATGGTGTACAATTTCATCCGAACGATCGGAACATGTATGGGGTGGAATACCACCGTGGGGCCCACAAAAGTCGGAGGTAAAGGTGGTTGGTGATGATGGTAGTGTGTGTTATATATCGAACCCGGACTTTATACCAGGATTTAGAGATTGATTTTTTTTTAATCAACACCTTATAGAAATAAAAGAGTACAAAGAAAAAAGATCGTAAAAATCCGGAACCCAAGTTACTTGCCATTTTTTCCATACTCGTTCGGAGTATGAAAAATCTTTTTTTTTATCTATATATGAATATATGAGTATAATAAAAAGATGGCAAGTAACAATCCGGATTTTTACGATCGACCGCGACCGGAAGGTTTTAGGTCGGTTCGTGAGGAAATTAGCGCTCCTCCTCCTGTTACACAAAGACCGCAGAGTTTTAGAAAAAGTATAAAGTCTGCAGCGAAAGAATTTGAGGATCGTCGGAAACAGCATAGGAAGGAAGAAAAGGCGATGGAAACCGACCAAAAGAGCGACGGCACAGAAATTTAGCGACGAAAAAAAATGGGAAAGACATATTGAGAAAGAGGAGAAAAGACTTCGTAAGGAAGTATTTCATTGGAAATCCGAAGCTGAGAAATGGAAGAAGGAAACACAAAGACTTCGTAAAAATTAAAGGGCACGTCAAAAATATGCAGAAGTTCGTTACCGTAAATTAATGTCGGGCGAGATGAGAATTCGCGGCGAAGATTTCACACCTGTCTTGGAACAGCATGCATTTAGGAGGCGTTCGAAGATGTATACGATCACACAAAAAAAGATATACGATCCGCCTTATTTTTTAGGTATGACCGGTCGTCATGTTTGTGATCTCGTAGATTCGATCGACGGATCGAAAATGTACGAGTGACTTTAGTTTGTACTATGAAACAAAAGAACGAGATTACGGGAGAAGTAAAGAGGGATACGTCTGGTTTTTCATCGAAAACTCATGAGATTACGGGACGAAGTTTAAGAGGTGATATTTGGGACGAGATGCAAGAAAAGATATTAGAATCTTTTGCAAAATATCAGAAAAACGGTAGTAAGTGGGTGTTGGACAAAATAGTTCGGTTAGAGATTGAGATCAGCGAATATGATCCGGTTCGTGGTTCTAAGTTTATTGAATTACCGAAAGGATATACAAAAAATAAGGGAATCATCAACATGAAAAATACCGACAACCAATGCTTCAAATGTGCGGTGACACGTGCATTGAATCCTGCGGAAAGACATCCCGAACGAATTACAAAAATTCTTCGTCTTCAGGCGGAGAAATTAAATTGGGACGGTATAAATTTTCCAACTGGGAAAAAAGATATTATAAAATTCGAAAGACAAAATTCCGGTGTTCACGTTAACGAGTCGTTGAAAATTTATCCATGGTATATTTCAGGAAGTCCGGATTCGATCAACTTGGTATTATGGGACGAACATTTTGGTGTCGTCACGGATTTATCAAAATTTATGGGAAAACAGTTAAGTAAGCATAAATGTAAAAAACACATTTGTAACAATTGTTTAAATCCATTCGGATCTAAAAAGTTACTGGAAGAACATCGAGAGTTATGTTTGGATCACGAAGCACAAACATGTCTGTATCCGAAAAAGGATAGCATTTTAAAATTTAAGAATTATCATAGAATTCACGACGTTCCGTTTGTGGTGTATGCGGACACAGAATCTTTATTGGAACACCTTTCTTACAACACGACAGAAAGTTTGGATTATTCGAGTACGAAAAAAAACATAGGAACATAAGGCGTGTAGTTTTGCATACCTGATCAAATGTTTCGACGACGAGATTTATCCACCGAAATATGTAAGTTATATACAACAGCACGAAGATGAAGACGTAATGGTAAAATTTTACGAGTTGCTGGGAAAAGATACGAAAGAAATTTACGAAAGATTTAAGGAACCTGTTCCGATTAAAATGAAACCGAATGATATCGATGATTTTGAAACGTCCGAATCATGTTATGCATGCCGCGGACCGTTTACGAAAGACAATTGGAAGGTGAAGGGACCATTGTCATTACACGGGTACGTATCGCAGCGCGGCATGTAACCGGTGTACACCGGTCTTTTTTCATAATCTGGCAGGTTACGATGCATATCATGTCGTAAAATGTTTTGGGGCAAGCGAGGGCGATATCGACTGTATCGCACAGACATCGGAAAAGTATATATCATTCACAAAAAGAGTAGCGGTTGGAACATGTACCTATGATGTGAGAGATAAGAAAGGAAATTTTATCGAGGAAAAAACGGCTAACATTTATCGTAATTTACGGTTCCTGGATTCGTACAAATTCTTGTCATCCTCGTTAGGAACTCTTGCGGAAGATTTAGAAGCGGATGATTTTAAGTTGACGGATAAGATGATGGGAAATTACACGGATCAACGTCAAATGTTAAAACGAAAAGGTGTCTATCCGTACGAATGGATGGATAATTTCCAGAAATTTTCCGAACCATCTCTTCCACCACAAAAAGAATTTTACAGTAGTTTAACGGACGAAGATATCACCAACGAAGATTACAACCATGCACAAAAAGTATGGAAGTCGTTCGATATGAAAACCATGCGTGATTATCACGATCTTTATCTAAAAGTGGACGTGTTATTATTGGCAGACATCATGGAAAGATTCCGCGAGATCTGTATGGAGAATTACAGGTTGGATCCTGCATGGTATTATACGTCGCCCGGATTGGCATGGGATGCATGTTTGAAAGTCATATGCACGTGATTTATACCGAACGTTTAGTAAAAACAGCACTTTCGACCAATGACGACAAACGGTATATTTTAGACGATAAAATTCATACGTTGGCGTTAGGTCACAAAGACATTCCCGAAGCCGATCGTACATTATCCAGGATCAACTTGGAATACAATGGATCCTGTGAATTTACTTCTGACTTGGAATTAAAAGGATCCTGTGAATTTACTTCTGACCTGGAAGAACCTGAAAAAGTATCTGTCGAAGAAAAAGGGATGGAACTTTACATTCCCCCTGCTATCGCGGAAGCAGAGGGAGTAATAGGTCTTGCCCGCGATAGGATTGTACAGAAAGCATCGGAAGGAAACTGTTGTATATCCTAGTGTCTTTTTATAAAATCTTACGAGTAAGTCTTGGTAACAACTTTCAACAAAATTCAAGACTGTTCTTAAATTTCTTGCAGGTAAGTCTTGGTAAGAACTTATAACAGAATCCAAGACTGTTCTTAAATTTCTTGCAAGTAAGTCTTGATAAGAACTTATAACAAAATCCAAGATTGTCTTGTAAGATTTCACGAGGAAAATCCCAGTAAATTCTATGTTCGTCCTACAGTTCCTCACAAGTAAAATTTAAACAAAGTTCAACAAAATTAAAGTATTTTCTTTCCATACAATAAAGAAAATGACAGAAGTAAATCCAGAATCTGTTCCAATTACCAAACCCTTAGACCCTCCAAAAAAAGTAAAAGATCCGCGTCGTGTCGAAGCGGGAAAAAGATTGGCAAAAATAAGTCAACAGGCAAAAGCTGCGAAAAAAGCAAAGACCGAAGAAAATTTAAAAGCGGAAGTTCGCGAAAGTTGTATGACAGAAAATGATGGAGGATGGATTTCCGTCGAAAGACTTTGTATGGTATTCGGACTGGGAATTGGATTAGGATCGTTGTATCTTTCATGGCAAAGTCGCGACGAGAAAAATCCTGTGAAACGGGACGATAAAATTATGTACGAGAATAACAACGATGTAGAAAAAGATCCGCCGAAAGAACCGTTCGACGACTTGTTTGACTAAAGATTTTGTTTAAATTGAAATTATCCTATGAAAGTATTTCGTAGGATAATAAAGGGAAAATGGAGATGATAGTACTAAGGAATTCTGCATTGATCGGAGACAAAGAAGTTACCACCATTTGGTCCGACGATGGTAGCGACACGTTTTACTTTGCGGCGGGTGAACTGGCAGCCGCACTCGGATACATCGAAACACGTAGCGCTGTTACCAGGCATACAAAAGAGTGGATGAGAACTACGCTTGGTAAAATCAAGGGAGGTGTGAAACACACCTCCCTTACAAACATACCCGGTGGTGTGCAACCCAACATGGTTTTTGTTACCGAACCTGGTTTATACAGTCTCGTATCCCGTTCAAAATTACCTGCTGCCAAGGATTTTCAGCGGTGGGTATTTGAAGATGTTCTTCCGTCTATCTGAAAAACGAGAACGTATACATTACCGGGTGTTTTAAACAAGGTAAAAAACATCAAGGACAGTGAATTGCAACAGCTTGGTGGTGATATCGAACAGGCAGAAGTACGTCGTGAATTAGTTCATAAAAGTGATATTGTAAAAGATCCGGAAGCAGTTTTACAAGGGTGGGTTGGCTGTACAAGAAAATATTAGACAGATGAAAGTAAAATTATGTGAGAAGGAAATGGAGTCTCTTGAACTTGAAAGGGAACGGAACGAACTTGTAGAAGAACGGGATAATATTACAGAAGAACGGAACGATCTCGAAGAACGGAATGATCTCGAAGAAGAGGCAAGAGGTCTCGTAAAAGAATTGGATGAAAGAGATGAAAAAATCCAGGAACTCGAAGAGGAGAACGAAAGACTTTGGATCGAAAATAAGAAACTTAAAGAACAATAAAATTTTTTTTTATTTCTTTCCCCAAGAAATAAAAGAGAGAATGTCTGATACTAAAAAAGAACTCGTTCAGGATTTATACGATGCTGCACTTTTAACGTCCGGAGTCGTTGGGATTTCATACGCGGCGAAAACAATTGCGGGGAAAAGTTTGGGTGCACCGATGACGTTAGAAGGAGCGATGAAACTGGGTGTGGCCGTGGCGGGAAGTTCCGTTGCCGTGGCCTATCTCAAAGACAAGGGTTACGTTCCAAAAACAATCGGTAAATAAATGACAACCAATTTAGTAGTCGGTGGATTATTCAATGCGGTCGCCTTTGCAGGCGCAGGATTTTTGTTTTCCCACTTGAATCAAAACGGGTACAAGGAAGAAGTCAAAAGGCATAATCATGCGCTGGAAGAATTAGCGACGGCCAAAGAAAAATTTTACGAATCTGAAGTCAAGAGACGAAATCAAGAATTACGACGACGGCAGGAAATTTTAGATGCGAATCATGATATCGAAGAGACGAATAAAGCGTTGGATGCATTAAGAATTTTTAACAGACGACAAGATTTGAATGCATTGGATCATAAACCAAAATTCGAGGATTATTATCAACCGTCGAATGAAATGCAAAAATATTTAACGATGACCGTTGGGATTTTAGGGGTGGGAAGTGGTTACGTATTGACGTGAATTTTTTAAATTTTTATAGAAAATTTAAAAAAACTTATGTCGTTACGAGAAAACATTTTAACGTCGTTGCCTCGGTTCGGTTTGTTGCATTTCCACACGAACTTATATTTTTATGTTCGAGACCAGAAACTATGATAACTCCACGACTGTAATCAAACGAAAAGGATGTGCGTACGAGAGCACTTCGTTGTGTGATCGCGAACATCACAACGTTGGCATTACTTGTGTCGTAAAATCCGAAAAAAGATGAGTGAGATTCGCCGCTTATTTCGAATCCGCCGACTTTAAAAAGAATGAATTTTGCCCTGTTCCGATCGGTAATAGAAATTGTTCCGGTTCTGAGAAAAAGTCCGGCCGGATATCCAGGTATTTGTCCGAGATCATACCGAACGTAATTTTTTCCAAGATCGTTAAGTTCAATAATACCGTTAACATTCTTAACGATCTCGGCCGAATTTCCCTGCTGTGTTTTTTTAATCTCCGTTACTTTTTCTTTGAGACTATTATCCTCGAAGTAATCATAACCCATTAATATACTCATTTTATTCTAACGGAATAGAAAATAAGCAACTCCCATCGATGCAACGGCTAGAATTTTCAAAGTGGATGGATTTTGTAAATTTTTATCTCTCGTAGGACTTGTTGAAGTTTTTACGGGACTTGTTGAAGTTTTCACAGGACTTTTCACGGGACTTGTTGGACTTTTCACCGGACTTGTTGGATTTTTCACGGGACTTGTTACTGAATTTTTCACGGGACTTGTTGGTTCTTTCACGGGAGACTTTGTAAAATTCACCTCGTCATTCTTTCCAAAGGTCATGCCACTTCTTGCCAACGTTAAAATATTATTGTAAGCTTTCAAAGGTTTTTGCAAAATCCGTATGTCGGACGGAATGAGAATCAGACCCGGCATGATGGCAAAATTCAAGACGATGTTCGTATCCGCGATTGCCGTACGCATGTTACAGATGATCTTCGTAATATCGTTCTGAACGATACTATCTTTTAGAACTTTTCGAAATACGTCTTGGGTCTGTAAACTTTTTGCACCTTGTCCTGTGATACTCCAACGGGTTTTGGCTTGTGCTCCAAGAACTGCATACACGTAAACTTCCAGACTCTGTTGAAATAACCGTTGTCCGATTTTTGTTAATCCTCGCGACGTTTTCGGAATGAATATTTTATAATCTTCAGTCACATTTTTCGGAAGTCTTTTTGTTAAATATTCTTACTCGATGAACGGTTCCACCGTACCGAGTTCGAACGTAATGTTGGTTCTGGATTTTTCGACGCGTATCGACGGGTAATCCGTAATACCACGTTCCGATGTTTGCATGCGACGATAATGTTCGACGTTCCCACGTTTCGGTCGTTGGCATGTATTTTCCTAAAACGTAAAGATCGTCTTCGTTTAAATAATGATCTATTAATTTTGGATCTTTCATAAATTTTTCCATCTGATAATGAACGTGGAATTTCACGATGGAGGTGATCAAATGGGAATCGGACAAAGTATTATTCAAATGATTTTCGGAAATTCCGGATTTAAAGGTCGCGATGTAACAAGCAGCCAACGATCTGAAATAAGAATTTTGATGATAGTCGAACGGGATTAAATTTACAAAATTTCCCGTTCCCACGTACTCGGGTTTCGTATATTCCAAGTCCACGGGAAAGAAATCTGTCTCCGAAACATAAATTTTAAACGTGTGGAAATTTACGGCAAAGTCTAAATTCGGACGAAATATCATATCGGACGCAACATTTCGCCATCCATCTTTCCAATATAAATATTTGGTCCATTTCGGATTTCCTAAAAATGTTTCGGACGTTATATCGTAACTGGTGAATTCGTCCACCTTGTAAAAAATTTCGGTCGAACTTAACATTCCATCTTTAACAAACGTCACGATAAATTCAAACTTGGATAATGTTGCATTGGGATATTTTCGAAGGAAATTAGTTTTAAGCTTTTGAATTTCTATCGGATATGCTTTTCGGACCTTCTCGTAATTCTTTCCGTAATAGTCACGAAAAACTTGTTCTTCCCCTTCCATCTTTTATTTCTTAGATGATATACAAATCTATCAAAGCATTGCACGGTGTAATTCCATCGATATTGGATTTTACATCGAAATGAAGTTCGTGGTAAATCCCCGCATCGGCTTGGACCTGACTTTCGATGTCGTTGTATTTCGTTGTCGTGCCGAATATTGGTTTCGTTCCGTCGATGGGAAGGGACGATATGATATTACTCGGATAGCCGTCGGGATTTATATTTTGTGATCGGTTCGCTAAATTACAACCGATCATAACGTAACGTAATCCCTCGTGTATATCCACGGGATGTTGACCCGGATGTAATTCCGAGAATGTCGTGTATCCCAACAGATTATTTAATTTCCACGGATTAAAAGATTTGACGCTTTTTCCAAATTTTATTTGAATCCGTCCGTCTGGAAAATCTTCGACGACGAGACCGTGACTTTCTAATTTCTGACGTAATTGTTTAAACTTCCAGTATCCATGTTTCAACATGACTTTTTTCTTATCGACGGAAAAATAATTATTGTATACGCGAACTGTATTTTAACGTCAACGGCGGTTACATGTCGACGAAAAAACTTTACCGAGATGCAGTGAAAGAAAATATTCCCGGTGTCATGCGTGAAAAAGTGAAAGCATGGTTACAAACACAAAATACGTACATCGTTCACAGACCGACGCGAGTTCATTTTAAAACGCAACGAACTTATGTTGATGGACTTGCCCAACAATTACAATTGGATTTGGTAGATATGCAAACGTATAGTCGTGCGAATAAAGGTTACAAATGGATTTTAACATCCATCGAAATTTTAAGTCGATATGCATTTGCCATTCCCGCCTACCGAAAAGGAACGAAAGATATGGTACCGGCCGTCGAAAAAATCTTGGACCAATTTCACGAAAGATTCGGATGTTGTCCCAAAGTCGTTCAGTTTGACGAAGGGAAAGAATTTTACAATAACGGAGTCAAGGGATTGTTGGAAAAACACGACATTCATTATTTTTCGACGCGACTGACCGGAAAAAAAGCAGCGGTCGTCGAAAGATTTAACAGGACGTTAAAAACAAGAATGTGGAAATATTTTACCGAACAACAATTTACAACAAAATCAAAAAAATGGATCGATGTCTTGGATAATTTTGTTGCCTCGTATAATCATTCAAAACATCGGACGATCGATATGAAACCTGCCGATGTGAACGAAACCAATAAAGATAAAGTCTGGACAAAACTTTACGGTTATCCCTTATCTCATTTTTCAGAACCAAAATTTAAAGTCGGAGATCGTGTCCGAGACCAAATTTACCGCGATACTTTTGTGAAAGGATACACGTCGAATTATACCGACGATGTTTACGTCGTGTCGGAAGTGTTTCGCGGTGATCCGAACATGTATAAACTCATCGATCCCGACGATGACGATCGTGAAATCAAAGGAAGATTTTACGAACACGAATTATCATTGGATCTAAGTGGTAAATAAACAATGGCCGAATATATCGAACTCGACGAGATCGGACATGATTACGATTGGGATCCGTGGGAAGGGGATGAATACGATGATATAGATTTCGGCGACGACTTGCGCGAAACGACACTGGATGATCTAGATCGTCGGAACGACGAAGTATGGTTGTCTGATTTTAAAAGACAGAATGAAGGTGAAATGAATATAGAAAAAAAGAAACCAATTCCTTGTACACGACTGGATCTTCTGTCGGTATAAAATCCGAGTATATGAAAAAACTTTTTGGGAACGACTATAAATTAAATCCGAATGACGGACCTTATTCAAAAGATTTATTTTCCAGATTAAATATCACCCGCGGATACTGGCTGTCATTTGATAATATTGATGTTGCCTTCATCGAAAAAAATGGGGAATACAAACTATCCACAAGTCAAAATGTAACTGTTACCGATAGCCAAAAAAATTTTAGATCTGCCTTTGAAAAAGCAACGGAAGAACATAAAAATAAATTTATAAGTATCGTGGAAGAAGTTCCGGAGGGAAATTTACAGATCCACGACGACATTTCTGACGACGTGCGTGATGAAATTCACGACGAAAATATCGACGATAATCTTGAATTTCACGAACGTGTTTTACAGTTTCACCAAACAGGAAGCGAGGGAATTGGTTGGAATTACCGTTCCCAAAGGTGAACCTGACGAACGAATTAAATATTTAAAGGTTGAACGTCAAAAACTGAAAATAGATTTTGATACCGAATCCGATCCCGAACGCAAGGATATCTTTCGCGAAGCGTTAGAAATTATCGATCAAAATATCGATGATGCGAGACTGGAAATGCGGGAACGTCCCGAATCCGAAGAAGGTGTGCATCGTGTTCGGGAAAAAGTTCGCGAGGATGTGAGAACGAGATTTGAGAAATTTAAAATCTGGGCCAGAGAAAATCTAGGAGTTTTATCTGCGATCGCTATTTCCATCGCGGGAATTATTACGACCGTCGCCGGAAAAAAGATGCTGGTCGGTGCTGCAAAAGGGGTGGGCGAAGTTGGAAAAGCGCTGGGTAAAATTGCGAAAGCTGCACTTCCCGTTATCGTTCCCATCTTGAATATGTTAGCGACCATTCTGAAATGGGGAGCAAAAGGAATAGAATTTCTTGCGAAAAATTTATGGATCCTTGCCATTCTCATCGCCGGATACCTGTACAATTATTTCACAAAAAGAAACAAGTAAATTTTTTATTTCATTCCCATGAAATAAAGAATGGAAACACGTACGCAAGAACTTAGTCCTAGTTTTAGTCGTCGATCTAGGACGGAACTAACAGGAAACCGAACGAGACATCTGATCACGTTCAATCCAAATTCAGCGAAACCCGGGGAAGATATCTATGTGAATATTCCAAAACTCAAACCGGATTCTGTTCTCGTTCCAGATAGTATGGCCTTAATCTTTGACTTTAAGAATGCCAATGAAAAATCATGGTTCCGAAATAACTTGGGAAAATTATTACAGAAAAGATTAGAAATTCGTCTTGCCGGTGAAAAAGTTTACGATAACAGCGGTGAAAGTTTATTGGAAATTTACAAAGACTTGTGGATGGATGAAAAACAACGCGCGGATATGATCCAGGACGGAATTACGACCGAAGCCGTTCGTAAGAAAATCTCCAAAGACGACGAGGCGAATGCCGACGCTGATCCCACCGCATTGTTTGGAATTTTCGGAAAGAAACAACGGTTGAAGATTACGAAGATTTTAGGCGATCACGGACTGTACGCTCCGTATCATTCCGCCAACGATCTTCAGTATGTGATCACGTTACCACAAGCGCCGGAAATCATGAATGCACAAAGCGGAGAAACCGTCGAAGGGTATTCCTTGGAAAATTTAGAATTGGAATACGAATCTATCGAAAATATAAATCTTGCACGAAAATCCGAAAATCTCTACGGTGCCGAACGCGAATTATCTTTCGAACATGCCACGTTGATGAAAAAGACCGAATGGGATAAAAGTTTGACGATCGTTAACGAAACCGTCAATCTTCCACGACGAAGTATGAAAGCCATCGTCATGCTATTCACGGAAAAAACGCCGACCGATAGCGAAGAATATGTCTTTCCGAATATCGACAAAGTCAAAGTGACGATCGAAGGTGTTCCAAACGTCGTGTACAGTCAGGGCATATCGAAGACGCGAATGTACGAAGAAGCCAAACGTCTTTTTGGAACCGATGTCAACGGACAACAATCCCTGATTAAATTTTACAAAGATAAAAAATTTGCATTGGTCATCGACTTGCCGACGGCTAACGATGCAAAAACGTATGGAAACGGAGTCAAAATTCAAAATACACAATCTGGAATCCTCATCGAAATTACGAAAAAAGCAACGACCGCCAACGTTCTCTGTTACACGTTCGTTCTTTCGGACGGCGTGATTAAAATGGTAAACGGACAATTAAGTGGCGTGCGATATTAAACTATATCATGAATCACGATATTGTCTCCTTTTTTCATATTTTTTCACGAAAATATGAAAATGATCCCTATTCCGTTTTTTCATCCTCCTCTTTCACGTCTTCCGTTCCCTTCCTTCCGTACACGTGTTTCACCGTCGTCACGCCGCCACTTAAAATCCCTAAATATGGAATGTACGGCGATATTTTTTCAACAAGACTTTTCACGTCGCTTTTTAATAATTTGTCCTGACCTAATTCCTTTTAATTCTTCGCCGCTATCGATCATGCGAAGATTTTCCAACAATCCCGAAAATTTTTCGATCAATGTTTCCGTAAGAAGAACGTTGGCTTTTTCACGTTGATTCAGAGTGTATTCCCGTTTGATTTTAAAAATGACTTTGGGTGTTGCCTTTTTCAAATAATTCTCGGATTGACTAATTTCACCCGCGTTCGATAACCGAATTAATTCGGCTCGCGTATCTTTGAAGATTTCTTGTTCCGTCCTTTCATGTGTTGTATTCTCTTCCCCTTCCATTACTTGTACTTTACTTTATAATGATACGGATGAATTAAATTTATTTCCAAGTACGAATATTTATTCTCTTTTACTTTCTCGCGGACAGATCTTAATTTCTGTGGATCTTCGTCACCCAGATATTCGTCCAGGATAATTTTCATGTCCTGTCTGTTTGGATTGTAAAACGTCACCAGTTTCTGAATATTTTCGCGATACGGTTTAGCAATCGACGTCAACTGCTGCGTAATCACGATCGTTGAAATCTGATGATGACGTGTGCCGAATCCTAATTTCACCAATTCGCTCGTACGATTCTTGACGGATTTCGTACTCGCACAATCATCTAAAATAATTAACGCATCTTTTCCGGATGCATAATTCACGACGGATTTCATCGAATCTTCCACGTCGTCGTGACGACACTGAACGACAAAGAAGTTGGGATCGTTGTAAATAAAATCTTGCTCGTACGTTTCATTCCAATGATACGTTGGACAAATTAAAAAGATTTCGGAAAATTGACGAAAATATGTCGTCTTTAATTCTTCGATCAGATAATGTGTTTTTCCACACACCGTCATTCCCACGATGATCATATTAAACGGTTTCATTTAATTAAAAGATGGAATGCCTTTCTTCAAAATCCGAAAGTGTTGTTAAACATAATAAAAACCACAAGAGACGAAAAATGTTTAGTTTAGGATTCGGATTCGATCGCGGAGATGCAACGACCAGCATTCATACGCAGATCGGATACGTCAGTACGACCGTTAAAAATTATGATGGAATAAATGAAATTACTCCTGTGGAGAATGTTACTGTGGACGAGTCTAATCAGTTGTCTCCTGATCCTGATCACGTTCGAACTGTTGCTGATTCTAATCATCTTGAATAAATTTTAATTCTTATAAAATTAAAATTCTCACGCAGACGGTGTATAAACCGGTAATTCATATTTTTTCTTTCTCGCGACACATTTTTATCAACTTTGTACATACGAATAACAAGATGGATAATGCAGACGATGCACAGATGGCACACGTCGCATATAAAACGTCGGCTTCTCTTTCCATTAATTTTACATTCGGAATTTCCGTTTCGTTGCTGCTCATTAATTTCATCGCAGAATAAAGTACTGTTGTTGCTGGATTCATTCTTTTATTTAATGGAATTTTTAATGTTTTTTTTCATTAAAAATTAATTTCAATCTCGTAAAAGTCTTTTTCTCGGAACCTTTGGTTTTTCTTCCAGAATACTGGCTTCGTATAATTTGACCTGAATACAGGTCGTACTTCCGGATATAAAGATTCCATCGATTGGAACGATCGCATCGAGACGAAATCTCTTCTCCAAATATTTTCCAGGATCGATGGGATCGTCTCCCTCCGTTTCGTCATCGATCTTCGGATACAAGACCGGAGTGTTACCTTTTCGATAATGACATTTCATTATCTTCTCCCCGGGTTTACCGATATGTTTGGCACATTCTTTTTCAATTAATTCCAAAACGGATACAAACCCGGACTTTTCCCAGAGGGATAGGGAAAGATTTTCCTTACCGTACTTGTTGTTCTTACTCACTCCGTAAGATAAGCAATCCGTAACCTTTAACAAAAGAGGACCTTGATCGCATGCCGTTAATTTAATCTTTTTAGACCCGTACCTGTTCGCGACGGCATCTTCGAAACCGAACGAGTCCTTGGTGAAGTCCGAGACTTTGGTGATTGACATTTTCCTTTATTATAGATTTTTTTATTCATATAAGGTGTTACGGGTTCACTCAGGTAACGAATCCCAGGAAAGTCTTGGGGATGATCTTGGGAAAGTCTTGGGAACGAATCCTGGAAAGTCTTGGAAAAGTCTTGGGAAATCTTGGGGACGATCTTGGAAAGGTCCCGGGGACGAATCTTTGGAAAATCTTGGGAAAGTCTTGGGAAAGTCTTGGGGACGAATCCTGGAAAGTCTTGGGAACGAATCTTTGGAAAATCACGGGAAAGTCTTGGGGACGAATCCTGGAAAGTCTTGGGGATGGGATTAAAGGGGCTAAAGGGCTGAAGACACTATATTTTGTATTACATGAAGTTTGTCCTCGTAGCCCCTCATTGACACTACTCCCGTAGTTGAGTGTCAGTTCGTAATTGGGACAAAGAGAAGGTGGAGGTTTGATGTTGATTGGGTCTTGGAGGTTGAAAGACAGAGGAGAAACAAGAGTTGAAAAGTTCAGCTTTTGTCTGAAGGTGTTTTTGCCAGTTTGCCCTTGTAGGAAATTGCTGGAGTATGAGTTGATACACGTGTTTCACCGTCGTCACGCCGCCACTTAAAATCCCTAAATATGGAATGTACGGCGATATTTTTTCAACAAGACTTTTCACGTCGCTTTTTAATAATTTGTCCTGACCTAATTCCTTTTAATTCTTCGCCGCTATCGATCATGCGAAGATTTTCCAACAATCCCGAAAATTTTTCGATCAATGTTTCCGTAAGAAGAACGTTGGCTTTTTCACGTTGATTCAGAGTGTATTCCCGTTTGATTTTAAAAATGACTTTGGGTGTTGCCTTTTTCAAATAATTCTCGGATTGACTAATTTCACCCGCGTTCGATAACCGAATTAATTCGGCTCGCGTATCTTTGAAGATTTCTTGTTCCGTCCTTTCATGTGTTGTATTCTCTTCCCCTTCCATTACTTGTACTTTACTTTATAATGATACGGATGAATTAAATTTATTTCCAAGTACGAATATTTATTCTCTTTTACTTTCTCGCGGACAGATCTTAATTTCTGTGGATCTTCGTCACCCAGATATTCGTCCAGGATAATTTTCATGTCCTGTCTGTTTGGATTGTAAAACGTCACCAGTTTCTGAATATTTTCGCGATACGGTTTAGCAATCGACGTCAACTGCTGCGTAATCACGATCGTTGAAATCTGATGATGACGTGTGCCGAATCCTAATTTCACCAATTCGCTCGTACGATTCTTGACGGATTTCGTACTCGCACAATCATCTAAAATAATTAACGCATCTTTTCCGGATGCATAATTCACGACGGATTTCATCGAATCTTCCACGTCGTCGTGACGACACTGAACGACAAAGAAGTTGGGATCGTTGTAAATAAAATCTTGCTCGTACGTTTCATTCCAATGATACGTTGGACAAATTAAAAAGATTTCGGAAAATTGACGAAAATATGTCGTCTTTAATTCTTCGATCAGATAATGTGTTTTTCCACACA
>CACRXK020001515.1:0-13133 GCA_902702795.2 Paramuricea clavata
TAACCATATTTACAGGTAGTCGTATCAATCCAACATACAAGCCTGTGTCAAGATAAGTAAAAAATTAATATACAATGGGACAATCTAACAGCTTAAGTTTATATATAACATATGTAATTAAGTCATTTAACCCACTAGCACGCAGGACTCTCTTCTTGATGACTAAAATTGTCCGGCGTTTGACAGAGTAAAATAACAAAGGCGGGTCCATTTGGGTGTATTTCGGCCTAATGGGTTATCAAGGCACATTGGCAGATAGTTTGGATAACCATTAGTGAGCAGGACACTGCTCTTGAGGAGTAAAATTGTCTGGCATTTCACAAAGTAAAATGTCTGGTGTTAGTTAAGTGCAACATAACAAAGTAGGGTGCACTTGGGCACATTGCTGCTCAAAGGGTTAACAATAAAAAGGTGCATATATTAGCTAAGTATATTGAATATCAATATACAGTCATTTAACAAGTTAATTTGTTTGGCATTTCAAGACATAGGATGCAATGGACTGATACTGTATCTGGCCGGATATTAAGATTTTAATTCATTATCTGGTATCCGGCTACCCAATGCCGGATATTATTCATATAGGGTTCAGGCCTTCTTTTCAGGTTAGAAAATGATTTGATAAGGTTATCATATCATGATCATTGAAGTACAAATATGATAAATATGATCAGTATTTTCAATGCTTGTTTGTACAGTAAATGGGGATTTGAACTTTTAACTGATGTAAACGAGGCTTTTGTTACCAATGATGCAGGTTTACTAGTTTTAGACTGTTTACTTTTTAACCAAATAAAATTATTACCAGTACTTAACCTTAAATGATGCCTGAACCTTATATAATTATTTGAATAATACCCTTAATCGGGTTGGATATTTTTCAGCCATCCAGCATATCCTGTATCTGGCTGGATAGCAGAAATACTCTGTCCTGCACACCCCTAGAAAGAACCGAAAGTAGGCAACATTTAAGAGGAAATTGTTTCTTCGGTGTTAATAGGTGTTAAAATGAGTCCATGCAGTCGATAAGTAAAATTGTCTAGCATGACACGTCACAGTTCAATATTAAAGGACTTAAAGTAGGGAGTGTTAGGGAAAATTGCATCTAAATATGTCAACATGAAACATGGGCAAAATCTAGCTACACACAAATTAACTTGTCCGGCATTAGGAAAGGTGACATAATTTAAGAAAGTGCTGAAAACTGGGTTAATTGGAGGGAATTGGGTTGTTACATATATTACTAAGCAGATCATGTGGGTGGTGTAGCTAGCTAAATGTATTCATGAGTTTGAACAAACAAACTAAGGACTTTAACTGTTTCCAATTAGGGAGATGTCCATATTCAAGTTGCCACACAAAACATCAAATTGACATTTTTATCTAAGCCGATCTATCCATCCTTGAAAACTTCAAGCATGACATACAAAGAAACTTGGAATTTAACCTCCCCCCCTAGCCCATTCCATTGATGTCTTAATTAGTACATCTTACTATTATCAGTCTCAGAAGATTCTACTCTTGGACTCCCTCCCCCTCTGGATGACTAAAATGTCCTTTGCATCTAAAAGGGTTACTGACAGTAAATATGAAATGTGACCCTCTGATGTTAGACATAGTAAAATCATGAAGTACTGAAAGCAGTCTGGCTTTTATCTTAATAATGTGTTAACACAAAATGTGGGCAGACAATCTAGTTTCAATGAAAGGTTAAAACCTTTTAAGTCCAACACCCTCCCCATTGACAAACAAAATCACCATGCAGGGGTTGATTGTTCGAAAGCCGATAAGTTAACCTTAGATTAAGCAAACTTCCTAACAGTTTGTTTATAAATTTTGAAATATTTCTTTAGACATCTTGTCTGGATCAGTACCATTGATAGGAGTTTTCTTTTCATAATTTTAAAACAAAAAGATACTGTATGTAGAAATACATAAATTTTAACTACGGGTTAGGGTTAATCCAGCTATGCAGGCCTTAAAATATCGGTCGGTCATGGACATTGTCCGACCCATTAGTGAAATTGTCCGACGTAGAGAGGAAACCACCAGACATTCTGTCCGACCAAAGTGAAATTGAGGTTTATTGTTTGTCCGACCTGAGTGTATTGGTGTCCGACAGAGCTGTAGCTTTGTCCAACGTAAATCAAAATGTACCCTATCCCAGGACTAGAGGCTCGTATGTTAAATGGAAAATCAGAGTACTATAGACCTTATTCATAAATCGTGATGAGGCCTCTATCCTAGGAAACGGGGAAAACGCGGGGAAGCTCTGTAGCTTAATGGGTTAAATTAGGGTATGTAAGTGCTAATGGTAACTGAGACATGCACACACAGTCTGTTAATCCATCACAACATCACATCTTAATGGGTTCATGGAATACCGTAAATCTCGGACTATAAACCCTGGGCTATATATTTGGTGGGCTTATACAAAGGGGGGGGTTACAGTATATAGGAGGGATAGAGCTTATACATGGACATTCAATCTTTTGTGTTAGTATAATAAACAAGTCAGTCATAAACAGGAAAATAAACACATAGTAATAATGCACTTTGATTAATTAACGACGTTTTGTTGTTGACTTAAGCTATAAAGCCAATGTTTTTAAATATTGTTCTCTGATATATTAACCCATTGAGCCACAACGCGCCCCAGTGCGCTCTACTTTTTTTTCACTTGTCTAACGCCAAACGATTTTGCTCGTCAATGGGGAAACTCTGCAGCTTAATGGGTTGACCAAAAAATTTGACAATGTCTCTGGTAAACCCATCAAGCCACAATGCGCCCCAGTGTGCCTTACCTATTTTTTTACTTGTCTTATGCCAGACAATTTTACTTGTTAATGGGGAAGCTCCACAGCTTAATGGGTTAATTAAAAGACAAAGGGGGGGGGGGGATAAGTTGTATAGGTTTTCATTGACTGGTGCATAACACCTCTAACAGTGAAATAGATTTTTTCATTGATTGAAGAATTTGGACATAAAAAACCTAGATATATAAAAATTAGAAACTTATGAAAGAGCAGTTGATTTGAAACAAGTGGTTACATTTTCTCAAACCATGTTTAGCTGGGACATGTGTAGTTGAGCATATGATGATTGAGTAGATGCCAAGCTATATTTATACTTTATACCAGAAACATTGTTATCTGATAGTCTGTCATATATTCATATACACAAATATTAGTTGCCCTTTATACAATAAACATAATTTAATATAAAGTCAAATGTAAGCCTTCTATAAAACTAATATATCATCTTTTTAATTCAAATATTGTCGCGGCAAATTCAAATTTTAAACATGAACACATGCTCAAAATTCATGAATGAAGATAGCGAATATTTACTTTCAAAACTGCTCCATTATACATATAACATAATAATATGCTTACCTGAATGTTATTCAGTCATGCCCGCTGTTTCCTCTTCGTTCAAATCATTCGTCGTCGCTTAAAAAAAGCGAATTTTTCGAACCCATAAATTCAGAACGAAGGCTTGAAAAATATGGCGTAATGGCGGTGTGAATAAATGACGCTATCCCGGGAAGCTTTGCGCGCGTAGTACGAAAACTAGGCACCAGTCTGTAAAATCGCGCTCATCGTGAGAATTTTCGTTTCTTTCGATTCGAAGAGCTTCAAAAGACCAGTTACCTATATTTCAGATATTAATGGTGTGCTAAAGACAGATTAATCTCTTAGAAAATAAAGAGTCCCAGTAATGCTCTTACTACATGCGAAAGAATAAAATACTACACAACAAATATCAAACGGTTATTAGACACGTAAAACTTGATATCGCCGGCAAAGTCGATATCGCCATTTACATCTACTGTATATATCCGAAAAACATATTATAGCATACATTACCGTGATTGATGATTGGATTTATTGTATGTTACTAAACAGCATTTTTCAGTACACACCGTGCACGCGTGTTTTCCAAAATCGGCGTAGGGTGTGTTATCTAACACACCAAGATGTGTTTTTGCAAATTAGTATGAGGTGTGTTCCCGAACACACCAAGGTGTGTTTTCATTCAAAAGGTGTGTTATTGAACACACCTTATATGCATCAAAGGTGTGTACGAAAAGGTGTGTAAAATACAGGTGTGTTTCTTAGCACATCTAGGTGTGTTTTGTTACACATCATGGTGTGTTTTCTAACACACAAAGGTGTGTTTTCTAAAATTGTATAGGAAGGTGTGTAAAATGTACACACCTTGGTGTGTAATTAAACACACCTTGGTGTGTAATTAAACACACCTTGGTGTGTAATTGAACACACCTGTTTTTAGAGTGTATATATATATATATATATATATATATATATATATATATATATATATATATATATATATATATATATATATATATATATATATATATATATATATATAATATATTTAACAAATATAAAACATTTTCCGTGTTGATATACAGTTATATCAACACGAGTGGAAATTGGGAAAACGAGAAATTGTGTGGAAACATGACGCCCAAAGGGCGGAGTGTTTTCACACAATTTCGAGTTTTCCCAACTTCCACGAGTGTTGATATAACTATATATCAATACGAAAAAAATGTTTTATATTTTTTTTATAATATAGCAATGTCAAAAGCCCGAAGAATAAGAAAAATTTCCGTGTTTACAAGCGGCGGAAAATTTCCCGTGTTGACATGGAGTTATATCAACACAGCTCTTAGCCAATCAGCGTTCCGAATTTACAAATGCTATATTATAAATATATACACACATATATATATATATATATATATTCACACATTTTCTGATAATGTTCATATTACTGAAGCAAAATTTGGAGATCAACCCTCGAGATTTCAAATAATAGTTTGTTATTTAAGTGATGGTATACTTTAAAGATAAATTGTCTGTTCATTATTACGAACTTTAACCCTAATTATTCTCTCAATGATTATTGTCTCAATGATTATTGTCTCAATCTGTTTTATCCTTAATTCGTTTCGTGTCGTGATTTCTCTCATTTACAGTCAATTCTATCAAATTCAGGTCAGGAATAGTATTTTACTTTTTTTGCAGTGGTACCCACTCCAAATAGCGCTCGTTGCCTGTAACAATGGTCACTCGTCGCCTGTTTATTGCCGGCCTGAAGAATACGATCCTGTTTTCGTTTCGAATGCCATCACGAAGATGCAACTGAAATTCATTTCCCACTTCTTTGATAACAGGGATCGTAGGTTTTTGATTGGTAGATCCACTTTCCCTTGCTTTCTTCAAACGATAGGCAGAAAACATAGCCCGAATGTAACTGAAGAATTCACAAGAGTTATCTAGATATTCCATGACACTTGTACCACCGTCGTTGGCAAATGAAGACCGCTTTGTATCTTCGAAAGCAATTTTTGCTAACTTTGGTACTTGCAATCTGTTGAAAGCAAATAAGATGTCTCCTTCGGGTATGATATCTCGTGCCCACACCATGGTTTCGGTAATGATAGTTGCATAGTTGTTGTCATGGTTTAAGATCTGGGAACACAGCTTCAGCAAGTTTGGTAGAAATACATAGTCTATCAGGTTTGATGTTAGGATGCGGTCATACACTGTGTTGACTTCAGGATGTTGCTGGATGTCCATGCAATCACACAGTACGATCTGGAAACTGACTTGTTGCTTGGACAAGATATTCATGAACTTTCGTAAAATGCATTCAATGTAGTCGCCATACATCGTGACGAGGCAATTAGAACTCTTGAATTTCTTCACCTGCAGATAGTCCCAGCCGGAGAAGGGAAAGAGTTCTGGAAGAACACTATATGAATACGGGGCGTATCTTGCAGCCATATCAACACCAGTCAATGTCGGATTCTCGGCAATCATTGGCGCTTGCGTTCGTTTAAAAACGCCGTCGTCTATCCATTTCTTTACTGCGATTGCGTGTTCGGCTGGTACATTGTTAATGTATCCAGAGTTTCTTGCGACATTCTCCATATTTGAATTGATTGTTTTTTCTCGTTGCTTTTGAATCCACTTTGTTCCTTGCACCCGCAAACCGAGCCATGTTTTCCACACGTCTTGAAGTTGTTTGAATTGCATTTCGTCCACGCTTATCAAACCAGCTGTTTTCGACTGCAGGTTTTGCGCAGTGGTGAAGCTGGTGAGCTCTTCGAGTGATGTACGAAGACATTCATATGTTTCCTGACTGAGTAGTACTGAATACCAAATTTCCGTCACTGCTTTCTCTATTCTTAAATCACCTAAAGTGAAAGATATAATTATGAAGTGGCTGTTTTGGTTATCAGACAACCAACAGCAACATGAAGCAAATTGATTTAACATGAGTATCAGGGCAGGATTTATTTTAATTAATTCGATACATTTAAAAAGCATGCATGATCCTGGGTGTCTGTTGAAACATTTTTATAATCGCTTAATACAGGTCTGTTTGGGGGTGGGAGGAGGGGGGGGGGGTGTTGGGTTGCGGGGAGGAACATAGAATACCGTAACCACCAGCAATCAAATTCTGATAAAACAGAAATCTTGAGATGTTGAGCGTATAAAAGAATGCGATAAAGTTTGGTGTTACATATGAGGATTTTTTGCCACTCCATGGGTGGGTTTCAGTTGTGTGGGGGTTTCGGTAGCATTGCATGTGCATTACAGTATATTGTGGCCCAGTCAATAGACTTATAATCCTGGCGTCAGCAAGAATAAATTATTTTGTGACGTCAAACGTGGATAAACTAATTTGGATGCCGCTTCTTCCGTTTCTGTTTTGCTTTGTTTTGGTAAAGGAAAACCCTCCAAAATGGTGAGTTTTCGTTAATTTTATTTGCGTAACTCTGTTTGTGTGCAAGACATAATATTTTCATTTAAATATGTGATAAAATTTACAAGATATATCCAGTTTCTATGCTGTAAATGCGACTGAACAATAAAGCCGTCATGGCTACATATATGGCGACAAAAACTAGTCACGTTTGTTTTGTTGTAGATTTAAAGCCCGCATCTACGTATTTTAAGACTTTTTGTATTTTATTAAAATTCAATAGTCTAACCATCGTGTTTGTGCTATCATATAGCTTAAAATTCGTGTCCGCTGTTGGTGAAACTTGCGGCAGATCACGTGGGACGAGCATAATAACAGATTAACAATACTAAGGCATAATTATATATCGTGTGCACGTTTTCTTCCATGGTTTTCGTCGAGCAAATGCAAAAAAAATGTTGATTGTTCGCCGAAAATTTACATAATCGAGCGCCTTAGAAAAATACATCGAGGTAGGTAAAGCTTTGCTGTTTTAATTTACTTTATATTCTGTTATTTTGTTGTGATTTTGGAGCCGCTGTGCTCGCACTGATTTATATTTATCAGGCGTTTATTATATAGCGCGAAAGGCCACGCTATCAAAATATTGAATTTAAACAGTATATTAAATACTCAAACTGAAATGGAGTTATTGTGCTCGCATTGATTATATTGTGTGCAAAACTTCAAAACTAAAGTACATTTTGTAAATAACATGAAATATATTAAAAATATTAAACAAAATTCTCATAAATGCTATTGAAATTACAACGACATAGCATTCTACGTCGATAATTTCAATCATAGTTTAATAATTATTTTCAATCTGTAGTAATTCACCGTTTCTATGTTTCTTTATACTTTCAATAAAGCTACAATAAAGCTAAATTTGTAGGAAATAACATTATTTAGTTATAATAACGGAAAAAGTAAAGGAAATAACAGTCGATCGCTTTCGATAAAACCTTGACCTTGTTTATGTTACCGTCGCTTGCAACTAACGACGAATAGTCGCTCATAAAAAACATTGCCTATTCGCGTGCGAATCTTAAGTTTTCTTATTTCGACAAAATAGCTATTTGTCAATAAATATATTGATATTAAACTTATTGAATCGATATTTTAAGTTTCAGGCCAGTTGTATCAAAAGTTACGAGCGCTAGCGCATCATAACCAGGGGGATTACTGCTTCTGTTTACGGTATTTCCTGAGTGGCGAATCATGACGAATAGCGCTTACGCAAAAAAAACTATAGAGATATACTTCTGTATGGTATTCTGTGTCATATCATGGATAATAAAATAAATGGATAGGGAACTAGCTGACGTGACCTAACGTTTTCAATGGGCTGATGGCGTGGTTGGATATACGTGTTCAAACCTAGTTGCAAACCAAATTCTCAAAAACGGCATGTTTAGCAATAATACAGCTAAACGTTTTAGTCAAAGAGCAAATAAATATAACCACGCCATTGTTATTTTAAAATCCATGGTCATACTAAGGTTTCATGGTTTTGACGGGATGCAACTTGTACGCACTGCGTACCTATTTTTTCTTTTTAGATTGAATTTCAGTACTGTACATGTACAAAGGTTTGTTTAAAGGGGCAATGCCACCGATTTTTGAGCAATTCTAACCCTCGCAAATTTTGCCCAAAACTGAAAAAGAATTAGTGTAAGCACAAAATAAAGCAATAACAGATACGCCGTTTGCTGTGACCTCGAAAAGTGCTTAGAAAACAATTTTCATTAAGCATGTCTTGGAACTGAAGTATTTTTATGGAACTAACACTTTCGAACACGCTGAGTTCAAATCCGAAAACTTCCCGCACCGTAGACCCGCAGTTTTCTCACAAACTGCTATTTTATCTTCTCTAATTTCACAACAATTTTTTTCATTGTTCAACGACACGGATGGATGAAGACACACGATTGCATAACTCAAAATGACTATTTCCGATGAACTAGTCTCTACAGGGTGTCTCAAAAAAAACCAAAATCATTGAAATAACGTATTGTTCGAATTTCAATGCCGTAACACAAAGGATTTTGACAGGGTGATTAATTTGTTTTAAAAAATTAAAATATCTTTGTAAAGTGAACGTTTGTTTGCTCATGGGAATTTAAAAATGCTTCGTAAATTGTAATATGCGTAATATGCATTCGTGGGTTTAGTACTTTATGCCTGACATAACAAGTTTACGCTGAGTATTACCATTCATTATAGCAGTTATGTCAATCTTTTATGCACTCGTGGGATTAACTTAGTGCTAGGGCATTGAATATCGAACAATACGTCAATTTCAATGATTTTGGGTTTTTTTGAGACACCCTGTACATTAAACAAAAGACCGGTTTTGCTCGAATTATTTTGAGTTATGTAATTTTAAGCGTGTTGGACGTAAACAACATATCTTGTCTACAACTTTGGGAAGGTACCGATATAGCTTTGTAAAATCCTCAGTTCTGGCTGTATCTCTATAAAATCACAAGGACGTCAATGTTAAGTCGTTGGGCTATATCTCTGGGATGAGAAATAATTCCTTACATGCGATCAAAATGTTTTATACAACGATGTAAAACGGAAATTCTATGGAATGGGTCAGCATTTCCATTTCCAACACAGTTTCTGAGATGTAATTCAAGAGGTAACTTATCATTGCATTTGATCTATTATATCAGTTGGTGTTATTCTGTGCGATGAGCGAATATTATTGGAAGAGGGCTGCATGCATGCCATATACGTTGAAATCACCAAATAAACAGCTTATGCACACATTTCTCCACTTCGTCGTAAGTTTACAGAGCAGATTTTATACCTTGGCACTAGTCTTTGTCTTTGATATGAACATTTATTCCTCTAGTTTAAGGTTATTTAAGATTCATCCTGTCGTAAGTCTTCTACTAGCAACCAATCGACAGTATTTCACTTCAGCGTTGTCTTTGCCGTTACGTTGGCTTCGCATTACTTTTGTTTTAAATACCTTTATCGCGTTAAATTAGTTATTTTTCAGGCCAGTGATATAGCCAAAAGATTTGATTTCCTTGTGATTTTACAGAGATATATCGCTAGAACTGAGGATTTTAGAAGGCGTTATCTGTACCTTCTCAAAGTTGTAGACAAGATATGTTGTTTACGTGCAGCATGCGCATAAGATTACATAACTCAAAATAATTAGAGCAAAACCGGTCTTTTGTTAAAAGGAAGACTGGTTAATAGAAATTGGTCGTTTTGAGTTATATAATCGTGTGGCGTCATCGATCCGTGTCGTTGAACAATGAAAAAATTTGTTGTGAAATTAGCTGAGATAAAATAGCATTTTGTGAGAAAACTGTGGGTTTACGGCGCGAAAAGTTTTCGGATTCGAACTCAGCGTGCTTGAAAGTGTTAGTTCCCATAAAAATATTTCAGTTTCAAGACATGCTTAATGAAAGTGAACGATATCAGAACGCAGCAAACGGCCTAAGACACAAAAAACATGTACAGAAGTCTGGATGGGCAAGATTACGCCAGGATTGGGATGGATTGTAAATGGCATCTTGATTAATTGTTGGCGGACACTTTTTCAAGTTTTAGTCAATTTTTATGAAAATGTCATGCTACATGTTGCGTGGAAGTTCAAAGTTGTTTAATACGACTCATATATCATAACTTAATCCATTTGCAATGTTTATTTTTAACTTTGTAGCTCAGCTTTTGAATAAAAGGCATTTTAGGTCGAAAATCGGTGACATTGGCCCTTTAATTTTGATGAACGCATTTATTTTGGCTGGTATGTTTTTGGCTCAGTGCGACAGGCCACATTTATCATAAGTATCAACAATGTTCATTTTATACTATTTATATTTTACATATTGTGTATCTAGTTAACAGTTAAAGATAGCAAATATTGATAAAGCTACCAAGAAAGAACTTTAATTTTGGCTTCAATGCAGAGGACTTAAATTCAAATGTTCCCATGAGACCAAAGCAGAAGGTCATATAACAAATATTTTTTAAAGCATTTATTTAATTGAATTTATACTATGTCTCTATACTGTAGAAATGTTTCATGCTATGCCATTACTGAAGTTAAACCAATAATATTGTTTTAACATATAGAGTTGGAAACAACTTTATACTGCAGGTTGACCATGAACTGGTTGATCCTGATCCAGGAAAATGCTATAGCAAGAAGATGAAGTAAGAATGCCCAGCATGTAGTATATAGAGCCAGAAACGAACTGCAATGTCAATGAGAAGCGAGCACAGCTAGCACAATAGATCAACATACATGGACAAGCTCAACAATTAAACATCCTGCCGAAGCATTTTCCCTTCTGTAACATCCAGACGTACATACAGAAAAGTGCAAAAGAAGGCAAAACTACAGAAGAGCCGATAAGAAAAGGTTATAAACTATTCTTTGAAAACTATGTTTTTGCTGTAGTGGTTTGATATGAGAAGGGATAGGATTAGTATAGTAGCAAGTTTGGGCGAGAGTGATTTAACAATTTTGGGCGAGATATTATGTCGCAGGAGAGTTTTGTTAGAGAATTAGTAAATAGAAAGGATATTTCACATATTCCCGCTGTCAAGTATGGTATAGATAATGAGAGTAATGCTGCAAGTACGTATGCAAATTATATGCGACCCTTGAAAATTCTGGATTGTGGAGTAGTAATAAGCCCCAACATGCCCTGGTTATGTTCTTCACCTGACAGAAAGGTAATTGATGGGGATTTTGGATTTGGGCTAGTTGAAATTAAGTGTCCGTATACTTTAAATTAAGAAACCTTAGACCAGAAGATGCCCCCAATTTTAAGACGGGGTTTATAGGTGTGGTCCAAACCGTCCAATTGAATTAAATATAATATTTCTTTTCTGTGAGCTCGAGGGGAGCAGGATTTCAGTATCTTGTGCATATTTAAATTCTACATTATATCTTATAATAGCATAATACTTAATTATTGTATATACAATTGATATGTACATTCCAATTTGTAATTGTAAATAATATAATAAATAACACCATCCATTTATGATCATCTATCTGTATACAAGAACATACAAACTGGAACGTCTTGAAATTTAATCCATAATCCTGACCCCAATAAATTCCAACGCTATATTAACCCTAACCCCATTTGGAATCCAAACCTTATAATTAAAGCCTAAAGTGGCAATTCTAATCCAAAATCTAATCACACGTGAAAAACGCGGTTGGCGTGGTTACAAATTGTTTCTTGTTCAAGTCAATAAATTATTGGGTTTTGAAACAAAGTAAGCAAAGCACACACTGTCCATAACTGATTCACATGCAGTTCCTGACCAAGTTAAAGGTTTGGGCCTGCCAAAAATATGAAATTTCTTGATTTTATTAATGGCTCTTTCAACGTGAATTCTTTTATTTGCAATTCGCTGGGTTGTTGCAACATCGACAACAAACATTTGCTCTTGCTTGCGCAAAAATGGTGGGATGTCAAGTTTAAGACCATACTGTAGTTGTCGGGAATGTCTTGAATGTCAAAACCTTTGTCTGCCATTATGGTGTCGTTATGATCAAACGGTAAATTCAAAATCCCACTGCATGCGCTCTGTCAGTTCAGGATCAGAAATCGAACAAGTGTATAACTGAGAAACAAACGTGATATGAAAACCAGTTCATGGTATTTTTATATTTATTTAATTTATCATACTTACCATCTGTAAACTGAAGATTTTTACCGTGTTCAAATAAAATTATATTTACTTTTCAGTTCAGAATGTTGTAATAAATACTTAACTGTTGAGTGTTGTCTAGTTTTGGTTTCAAAGTTCACTTCAATAATCGGTGAATTATTCATACTTTGACACTTACATACTATATAACAAAACACTTATTTACTGAGACCTCGGGGAAGCAGTGTGTTTTGTAGCCGCTCGACCGCCGTTGTTGTGGGTCCACAGAACACACTGTTTTCCTCGGTCTCAGTAAATAAGTGATAATTATTGTATTGGTCCGTTTAATTTCAAACTGCAGATATGTGGAATACACTCCCCTATTTGATCAGATAAACCAACAAAACCGTGCATGGTCTTTTTCAAATTTTGTTTAATGCAACATTATAAGGATCTCACCAAGGAGATTTATAATCCTGAGGATCCGAGAACATTTAAGTCTGTTTGTGTGAGATGTCACCCAACTCGCCCATGCATTGACTAATTTGTCGAATAGAGCATGTTGTTAAATTTACTGTCTGCGTATAAATAATTGTTGATTGTAATTCCCTGTGCTTGTTTGTTGATCTTCACGTCCACGTCTGTTTGTTTGGTTTGGTTTGTTTTGTTTGTTTGTTTGTTTGTTTGTTTGTTTGTTTGTTTGTTTG